>JANJYP010001167.1:0-21173 GCA_024605115.1 Rastrelliger brachysoma | reverse complement strand
GATCAGATAGGCTAACCTCAGGTTACTTACACCCACATCTAACTTTTTTGCGAGTTATAAAAAGTAAAACAGCGATTAGTCATTTAAGCGGTCGGTATTTTCCAACCACTTAGTTGTTTTGACGAAATCTCTTTAACGGAGTCATTCAAGCTGTCAGCACTTCTTCAAACAGTGTTTCAGAGGTCGACAGGAGTTTTAAAAACCACTCCCTGGCCTCAGGTGTCGTACCGCTCACTGCATGGATGGAGTCCTCCAAGTTATAGCCATAGTTTTAAGATGAATCATAGGCCCACAGCCTTTTTAGTAAGGCTGTGTCTGGATTTTAAACTGCCCCGAAGTTCCTAACCTCCCACCCTCTCGGTCACAGCAGTATGAGAAGCAACATGTATAGACTTGCCATAGCAAAGTTTGCTGCCTAAATGTTCCCAAGGCCCAAAACACATATACAGAGAGTGTGTAAGTGTGCTACATCAGCATGTAAATAAAGAAATGACTGTGTGGTTTCAGTGGCTCAGGGTTGATTTTGCACATAAATTACAGAGTTCTGTGATCACAACATTGAGAGGGATTTGTCTTTTGTCTTCATCTGTCATGTTTATTGTACTAAATGAGATACAGCTGTACCAGGACCGTTCAACTTTTCCCTGCATCATACAAAAATGTAAAATGGCAAGGTTTGCTTTTCGCGAGTCAGCCGTAGAGATAAACACGTCTTGTCCATTTGATACATTACAAAATTATTATTGATTTCATGAAGCCTTCCTTTAACGCACTTGGTTTCACATGCACAATGCCTGCATAGTGGGTGACCAGTGATGATTATTGTGAATGGAAAACACACAAGGACACACATACAAAGAAAGAGCAAGTTAGCACAGGTTTATGTATCCAACTTTCAAATCAAGAGGACAATAGAAACTGTCAAAATAAAGAATTGCTCTAAAGTACTGAAGCTCAACAAATATTGCATGAAAGATAAATCTCTTTTCTTTCAATTTGACACCCACACATTCAATTTGCCGTTACATAATACATTTTTGTTACTCTCATTTATGTGGATGTGAGCTAACAGTAGCTATTATTGCGATGTCGCTTCAAAAAAAGGTTGACGTTTACCTCAAATCAAAGTTATCTAATGTTAACGTATCATTTCCACACTGAACTAAACTGTTTTTCATCACATGAAAGTAGGACTCTTAATGCAAAACCTTCAGGTGGTGAACCCATCTCAACTTAATTCAGAACACATGTTCTACCGACAACACTATACTCACTGCAGACTGCTGAAGTATCCTGCCAGTGGAGAAGCTTTTTTTATGTGCTTCATCCCTGCTACAGATATACTTGTGTCAAGGTGGATTATGAGTAGACGCAGGTGGATATTGACACCAAACAAACTGATTTTGGTTTTACCCAAAACAGCAAATACAGCTAGATTAGAGTAAATCTTGAAGATGTTTGAAGAGATATTACACTCAAAAGAATCAAAAGGCTATATTTATGCCAACTTGTGTTTTTTATATGTGTATATATAATGATTTTCTTTGTAAATGACCACTCAAAGCATTACTGTTAAAATCTTTTAGTATGACGTGCCTGTGAAATCCATCTCTTCAAATCAACCCACCTATATTTTGCTAACTTGCCACCTCCGTGGTCAAAGTCTACTTATAAGCGTGGGAGGCAGTAATCCAGCTGTCCGTTCTCCCTGCCTACAGCCTTGGCTACAGAAGGTCACTGTGGCTTTTTGCTTGAGATTAGGTGGCCCTGTAGAAGCTCATCCTGTGACTGGAGGTGGCTGCTCGCGATTAGATAAGATTCTCTAAAGGACACTCAGACACCCTGCCCACTCATCGATGGCATTTCCACCTGGGTTACGGGTGCGCGTTGGCCCCCAAAAGGACACAAGTTTAGCCTTCAGGAAAAGTGCGTCGGTGGGCGTCAGAGTGCGTCACACTGCAGTTGCATTGATACAATCTGCCCCTGATCTTTGGTGGTAGGAGGTAGTTGATAATACATGTGTGGTGATCATACACAAGCCAGTGGAAAAAAGATTACAGATGAAACGACAACACACTTTTAATTTTGAAATCCCCATTTTGTTGGCTTATCTACTTATCTACTACTTATCTACGTACTTACCTACCTACCTACCTACTAAATTCACAGCTTTGCTTAGATGATAGTCCTACTACTAGAAATCCACATCAAAAGCGAGGCACCAACAGCCTGGACTAGCGTTTGGCTGTCACTATATACTGTTTCCATGATTTTTATGAAATGGAAGAGTATCTGCTTTGCGAGAAGAGCAAGCATCCCATTCCAAGTCCCTGGGTTTATATCATATGAGCCTCAAGATGCTTTAGGGAAACTGGGCTCACGACCGTAAACAATCAAATCCTCAGTGGAGGTAATAAATTCAAACTTCAATGTTAAATTCAAATTAGCATCTGAGCCCCTTTGAAGGGCACGCTCTTTAATTTTTTTGTGGTTTTAGTCCATTTCGGTCGGCAGATTTGGGAGCGTGCAATCGATTTCACTCTGAGTAATGGGTCTTTTCCCCTGTTTGCTTTGGCACATGTATCCTTTGCTTGTTTTCGAAGTCAGCAGAGAGGTGCCTGGTCAGTCTGTGATTATGTAGATTTTTTTCTCTGAGCTCTCCTCTTCACCTCTCCCATTCGGGGGGGAGGAAGTGGTGTCTGGGCCACAGAACAGACTGTATTTGGATGTTTTGAACGACGGCCCTGCAGTACAAGAGGTGCCTGTGGCTGAGCTTTGGTTGCGCTGGACTGGCTGTCTGGATCGAGGGGGCTGCTTGGAGAGAACACGATGTGCCTCAGCGACTCTTTAATAAGTGACTGCAAAGCAAAGCCTTGACCAGGTAGGGTAATAAATCTACTACTGCGCATTGTGAGCACTAGGTAATACAGAAAAGGGAGGGGATCACAGGCTCAATTACAAACACATTTATGNCACACACACACACACACACACACACACACACACACACACACACACACACACACACACACACACACACACACACACACACACACTCACATACATCCTGCAGCTGCAATGTGTGAGGCCTGCTTCACATCGCTTTCACATCCACGTGTGAAAGTCGCGGCTTTCAGTTTGTCCATATTTTTCCGTAAAGACATGAGAGCGCTGAATTGTTTCCTGCCTGCACCAGTGAACCCATTTTGTACGGGTATTAAGCAAGAGTAGGAACTGCTATCCACAGAAAAGAAATGCACAGCTGGACCTGACTCAGAATACACATTCTGGCTTCCAGCCAATCTCCACACCAAAGCTGACTTAGTAAGTGCAACAGAACACCTAAGCAGTGCCTGCGTGTGTCGCTTCATCAGGGCATATACTCACATTTACAGTGGCCTGGAGTTACTGTAGAATAACAAACCTGAAGCAGAAAATATGCTAATGACTTTCAAGAAGCTTAAAGCTAGGGATAGCCATGTGGTGTACAAGCCATGTGTTCAAATGTGCTGACATTAATATATAGCAGTCCTTACTTAAGTGAAAGTAGGGTAATATTAATTGTTTTCTTAGTGCATCCCTTATAAAAGTATGACATTTAGAATCACTTTTGTCAAGAGTAACAACAGCTGTTAGACTCTTGTGTTGACATAAAGTAAAAGAAAAAAAGTTTCATGATATACTTTACATGACATTGCCCATAAATCACTTTCGTACACTCAGCAAAGATACCTCAAACTACAACATTTTAGTCTGGAAACATCCAAAATATAGTGTCCAATTATTTTTAGATGGTCTCCAATTCTTTTTTGGTCTTTTTTAGTATTATCTTTTGGTTATTTGTGCCTTCATTAGACAGTCAGTGGCTGAGAGGCCAACAGGAAATAAGTGTAGGGGGAGAGAAATGGGTATGACTTGCAACAAAAGGTCAATTGCCGGACTTGAACCAGGGAAGTTGTGGGTTTGTGGAATGTGTTGTAACCACTCAGCTAGGAAGGCACTCCAGTAGACGCCAATTCTTTTTGGGAGACACATTTTGTTTGGTAGTTAAGGAAAAAAAAAACAACTTGATGTTATTTCTGTTTCTTATTTTTATACTAAAGCTTATATTAAGCACAGAGCAGCAAGCGCTACGCTGCTAGCTGTGCAAGCAGCTAGTAGTCTACAAGTTCTTCTGAAATGATGCTGGTCCCAAGACAATGAATTTATAAACCTATGATTTCAATCTTTTATTTCATTTTCATTGTGCTGTGGTTTATTACTCAGCATGTCCTGTAGACAGTGGGCTGTTTGTTTCATAGACTACTTACTCTTTTCTCTATAAAATGACCAATACTTACTGGCTCGCCTGGACAATTTTTTTTTCTTTCTTTTGCGTTTTAAGTGTTATTCACATTTGGCAGAAGTAACGAGTGATGACTTCTTCAGCTTCAGTAGTCCTGATCAAAGTAACAGAAGCCCTTCTCCTCTGTAATACCCATGTGGGCCTCTCAAAGAAAAGAGAGGCCAGAGTGGAAAGGCAGTATGCTGGAATAAAACTAGTACAATGACTCTTTAGCGCTTGCAAATCATGGTAAGATATGTACGTGCCAGACTGGGTGGTGTTACATGTTTCTTAGGGTAATGAGTTTCCCTTAAATTACACCTAAAGAATTGCTACATTTTCCCAAAAATTAATGTACATCTTCAATAAAAGAAAAAAAAAATCTGATCTTGCGTAATGGAGAACAAAACGAGAGTTCCAGTCAGAGGGAGCTCGACTCTCATATTTCGTCCAAAGATTTGAAGCCCTACGGGAGCGAGGTGTATTTTGGTGAGCTGACTATTGACCTGAAGGTGTTGGTGTATTGCCACCTTAGCTCTACCAAAAACAGTGACCTCATCCTGAAGCGGTTATTTCTGTTACTCCAGCTCTGGTTCCAGAACGTAGGTATCAAGTTTGAACATTTTTCCACATGCTCCCTCCGTCACGTACTAAAGTGACCTTTTTGCACCCTTAGCTAACATGCCGCCACCTCATTTTGGATCCGTGCGGGGATTTACTCCCCATACTCCCAACTGTGATGTTTTCATCCTCCCCCCTGAGTGCCTGTGAGAAAAAATAACGTGTGGCACAAAAATAAGAAAAAAAAAGAAAAAAAAAAACGAAAGAGGTGATAAATAAAATATACAAAATGGGGGCCCCGGCGATATCTCGAAACCGGCCGTCTTTCTCTAATCAGTTTACCAAAGGCAAACATCAAACGCTGCCGTTGGCTCTGAATCAGGGTGAGGCAGAGCAGATGATTGTTTTATCAGCTGGAATTCGTTGATATCTTTTGACTGTGTGAGTGACTAGCTGGAGGAGCTCACCAAGCACAAACAGCTGGCGAGAGCACAGTGTCAGATATGAGTCAGGCTCACACTATAGATGTGCTGCTCACACAATGCCAGCAGTGTTTTCTATTTAATCCTCCCCATTGGCCTTTTGTGTCTCCTTATACTAAAGTTTTTACTCTCTATAACTCTGATGGGAATTCATTTTATTATAAAGGTAGAAAGATGGAAGGAGTCAAGTCAAACTCAAATTTTAGGTCATGTTTCAAAAAGAAGATGAACCAGCTTTTTTTTTTTTTTTTTTGGATATTCTTTGTTTATTGACATGACAAAACATTCTACTTTTTCAACCCCCACCCCCCGTGTGGGCGTTTCCCTCGACAGCAGCTGATGAAAACCGAGGGCGTTGCTAGGAGATGCGCTGACAACTATCACAGAGCGCTGCTGACATGAGAATGTCTCTTCTTAACCCACAAATGATGATACAGGATGTGTGTGTGTGTGTGTGTGTGTGTGTGTGTGTGTGTATGTGTGTTTTTTTTTTTTTTACCCCACTCGCACTTCCAATAAGCCCACATAGTGTTGGTTATGTAGTGTTAGCAGCCCCCCCCTCTCCTCATCCAATGCTGAATGTTTTAAAGTGGATACTAAAAAAAGGTTTCTGGGTGGAAACTATTAGTATTGATTCACATGCTGTTTATGTTATTTGAACACAAGAGCACCCACACACTCTTATGATCTCATCCCACATTCTACAAAGCCCTTTCCTTTTTTGTTATATGGTGGCACACACACATACAAACTAGCTGGTGTCAGCTGTCTCTCTTCCATGGGTCTAGTTGTGATAGTGAATGACCAGACTGTCAAAACTCACAGCAGTGCGTCGTCCTGCACTGGCCTCCCATTACTCACGATGACACACGTAATGTATAGAGTTACATTGGGGGTGCTGAAATCACAGAGGGGACTGAGCAACTGCTAACTTAATCCCTAGTTGGTATTTATATGGTATTAATATTGCATAACAGTAAGATTACTAACTATTTTTAGTGCCAGGCCACACACATATAGATCTAATTGAAATACAGTTCAAGGGTTGTCAAAATTGACCAAAAAAAAAAATTACAGTTGTAGATTTTGTAGCAGATAGAAGCACACCTTTGTAGTTCCCACATTAGTTTTATTTTCTATTTTTACAAAAATTAAGAAGGAAGATGGAAGTCTAGATGCTGTAGCCACTCTGCTGCTTTCCAAAAAAACAAACTACTTTCTTTCCCAGCTAACCTCCCGAGATCTCTGACCGATGAACAGAGTAACAGCTTCCACATGTCTTTTGTGTATACATTTTGGTTTCTCCTGACATTTTGTTGTGTGAAACCAAACTAAACCAAGGGGAAAATCCACAACTCCTTCCACTGATTTAGACCAAAACAAAGGTGTAAAAACTACCCTTCATGTGGTCAGTGTACAAATCACTCTTGTCAGCAGTGAGTCGGGTCGTGAATGCTGCGCCATCACCGCCACATGGTTGGCTTTGTTGACTTATTTGCTTGTCTCATTCCGTTTTAAATCTATAAAAGATTGTGTTTTGTGACCTCTACCTATCATGCAGTACATTCAGAATCCAATGCCTGTTTTATTTTTGCTATTGGGATTATATAATTCAATTTAGACCACAGGCATATACAGTTCTGTGTGTCTGGATTGGCACATAACTCTCCATGTTAAATCATCAGCGCAAGAGATGAACGACCCACATTAGAAAACATTTGATTCATCGATAATAAGTCGACAGTACAAGACTGTGTACATAAAAATCTCACTGTAAAAGTTAACTACGACTCCCAAGGTGCTTTTTAGCAATAAATAGAGCTTAAAATTCAGTCACCTGCGCCGTTAATGGCAGACGGAAGCTAAAAAATTCCAACATTGGAAAAAAAAAAAGATTTTACAATCCGCAGTGTAAATCAGTTTAAAATTTCTGGCTCATTTTAAAGTGAATATGGCAACTACGTCAACAAGTTTCATTTATTATAACCTCATTGACGAAAGTGTTTCAAATTCATCATCGACCTTCAATTTCTTCTTAGTTTTTTGCGCCCCCGTCCGACTTTCATCTTTTCACAGTGTAATCTAAAGCCCATCCTCCTGACCCTTTACCCCCTCCCTCCAACGTCGATGCTGTGTTGTTTTCTTCTGCATGTCCTGCCATTCTGCCATATCACTCAAAGATCCTTATCCACAAGCCCCCTTCTCTCCCTTTGACGTCTCTTCGGGCTGTTGTTGTTTTTTTTTTTTTTTTCCTTGCATTTTTTTTTCTGTTGAGTTGTGCTCAGACTGATTAGCATCACAGTCAAAGGTGGTGAGGGTGGAGGGGTGGAGAAAGGTGGGGGGTAAAGGCTCCAGGTATCCCCATGGTGCTCAAATATGTGGGTGGCACTGATAAGAACGGTCAACAGGTTTTCGTTCCGCCNTCTCTCTCTCTCTCTCTCTCTCTCTCTCTCTCTCTCTCTCTCTCTCTCTCTCTCTCTCTGTACACCCTCAGTGATCCAGAAAGAACCAAGATCCAGACAGACAAGACACATATACACACACACACACACACACACATCAGATAACGCGGTATGATTGGTTCCAGGCAGTGTTCCTTTTCTCCCCTTGTAGTCGCGACTTCTCAACTCTCAGCCAGCCATCTTTGTTTTTTTTTTTCCAACTCCTGCAATTAAATCAATATTAAAAGATATTAAAGTTTCCAGTTTAGTGTGTTCAAGTTATTATTATTATTTTTTGGTTATAATCTTGGATATCAGACCTTTTTTGAATCTCTTTTTCAAACATGTGAGTCAGTGGTTGTTATTCAGACAGAGCGATAAGTTTATGTTCCGTGCCATGGAATACATTGTGCTGTCCTTCTTTCTCAAACTGATTATTATTTCCTGGGAGGGAGAGTGTGTTCCTAGATTAGGCCTTACTTTTTGACTAATTAAAGGATGTTTTGGGTTTTCTCAGAATCACCAGGGATCATCAGGCACTTAATTAGCTCTGTCAATAAAGGAAACTCCCTTTTCCTGCACGGACACTAAGCCACACTGATACAGAGTCTTTACTGTTGCCTGACTCCAAAAGTATCACGTTACAATGTGGCTACACGGTGTTCATCGAGTGCAATTGAAACTTGAGTGGTAGCTGGCCTGGGAGGTCACGAAATTAAAACCACATGAACGAGACAGGACAAACAAATCCACCACTAGGACGGTAGCGTCACAGGTAGGACTGGGATCGTTTAAAAAAATTATGCTACCAATACCAAACCCAAGTTTCCTTAAAGTGAGTGCAACTGAGTATTTCATTCGATACTCATCATGTGAACGGAAGCATATGTCACAACTCTTACTGTGCACAACTACCTGCTCATAGTCTTTAAACTATTAATATTTTCACCACGATTTCACCACCATAGATTGGTTGTGGCTGCTGTGGCAGTGGGCCAAGCAAATGTTGTGTTAAATTGAGCAATACAAATAATCGTATGTTCTATCTCTTCTATCTTACATTCTTTTTCTATTTTTTTTTTACATTTATCTGCATCTATACAGGAAAAAATTTTTTTGGAATGAGTCTTCATGAGCTCAGCCATTCTCCCTCTCTTCCAGACATGTGAATTTTAAGTCATTTGAATTTTCTTCTTAGTTGGTGATTTGTTTAGAGCTTAAAGTTGATACTGTATTGTTTTCTTTCTTTCTTTTTTTTTACGATCCCATTGTTTACCCCGTGCTACCACCACTAATGGTATGCTGTGTGATGGACTTCGCTTATCCCGGCTACAGCTGTCGTCCCTTGTGTGGAGTTTAATTTCAGTAACGCGATAGGTCTAGACAAGCCTCTGTCCTCTGCTGGCTGCTGGCAAATGCAACCGTAACTGTAACAGAACCCCCCTCCACCCCACAACCTCTCCCGGACCCCCAAAAAATCCCTGTGCCAACTTCCTGATAATCAATCAGGCGTGGCCTCACATCGCCCCTACAGCAGACCCCTTCACTCTATGAAGGTAAATTGCACCAGGGACGACTCAACAGCCACCTGATCCTCGCCAACACTGTTAGTGCTACTTGTGATGGTGGCTCTGCACTTCTTCTCTCCGCACTCTGGCTGGGTGACAAGGCCCGCTGCTGCTATCCTCACCAGTCGCATTAAACTTCATGACGGCATCTCCGTGGGTAGAGACAAGCACCAGCTGCCATGGGGAGTCCTGATCATGTCTTTCATTGTGCAAGCCCAGCTCTGGTCAAAGTGATTTAGATACAGATTAAGATGGTATTATCAGTGTTTGTTCGCTAAACCTTGAATAACAGCAGATAATCACCACCAGTTTTCCCTTTTTCTTTTTTCTTTTAACTCGCAGTGTGCCTCTTGGCACTTTGTCTCCTCTGCGTTCTGTTTACGCCTGTGTTTTCAGGTGACTCACGTCTTCTGGAAGTGTTTCTGTCTGGGTTTAAAATTCCTCCTCTTTTTACAACTTTCTCCTTCGCTCATACTCTTTTTCTTTTGCCTTCCCTCCTTCCATCGCTCTAAAAGCCAGGACCTTTAAAAGCCAAGCCAGGTATGATTATATCTTGGTTGTTGTTATTCCCAGGGGTGTGATGCATTGGATTTTTCCAGAGTCTGGGCTGAGGGGAGAAGCAAATATGCGAAAAAAAGAGGACAGGCAGTGAGTCTCTGGATAAGCATCCAGTTTGCCTCATAGATAAGCGTTCAGTAATTTCTTCCATTTTCTTGTCTCAGAGGGACTTTTTTAATGATTTTTGCAGCACTTTCATGCACTACTTCACTAAACACTGTGGTTTGTGTTCCTCTCCTCCAGGGTTTACATCTGTGGAGGGCTGATAATTAGGCTTTGATGCTTCATGTTCTCTCTGTATGTGCTGCCACTGTCTCTTTCTTAATGTATGGCTTTATATAGCATCACAGCATCTTTGAACCAGCCTGTCAGAAAGCACACAAATCACAGTTTTCTGTGTAGAGACACTGCTGCAGAGGTAGCTGGAAATGTAGTATGCAGCTGGCTTGGAGAGGTGTGTGTGAAGGGGAGATTTGGACACATTTCTTGCCACTGACAGTCCATAAATTCAGCAGAACATCTAGCTGAATCTTTTTCTGACCAATATTCAAGTGATTACAACTCATAGTTACATTATTGCCTCCAGGCCTGTACTGAACATGGCAAGTTTGTTCAAGTGAAAAGTTCATGACTGACCTTGACCTCGGTTTAGTAGCTGCTATGGAGCTTTTGATCATATCTCAGCATCTTCATCAGCTGTTGTTGGAAGCTGTCATAGAATTGCAGATGTTCAAATCTCCATTTTTTTGGTGTATTGGCTTCAGGTTTATTTCGAGTATTATCATGTTGCACATAATCTTTTTTCTACATAAAAGAAATCAGATTTAAAAAAAGATGCAGCTGCTTGTTGTTATTTTCCTCGCAGGATATATTTTAAGTTTTTTTTTTCGTCTGAAAAAAAAATGGAATAAATTGAATTCACATTACATCAATTTTATACTCACTACTTACTGCCCGTTTTTTGAGTTATATAAGGACTTACACTATCATTACAGTCAAAAGCGGCCATCTAATGCCCACAATACTTCAACAATGATATGATATGCTTAAAAGTTTCAATTCAATTCAAAGCCTTTATTGTCATTACACAACACATCAGTCACATTGTGTGGCCCCAGTGGCTGAAAACACATAAAACAACATACAATGAGACACATAAAATACAGTATGGATAAAAAAAGAGAATATAATAATGGCAATCATAAATATAGGTGGCAGTAATACTTGCAACCTTCTGTGCCAGCTGTCAGTAGTGGACACTAATGACCCACTTTTCGATGATCACCATACTTCACATTCAGCTGCTAATGAGCCAGCCGGGTGATCACATAGGTTGATTGTGTCAAGAGAGATACTTTTAAACACAGNCAACCTTCTGTGCCAGCTGTCAGTAGTGGACACTAATGACCCGCTTTTCGATGATCACCATACTTCACATTCAGCTGCTAATGAGCCAGCTGGGTGATCACATAGGTTGCTTGTGTAGAGAGAGATACTTTTAAACACAATCTGTCAATTGTAAATAACACAGACACCATTATGGAGAGAGCTTATTAACGACATGAAAGGACAACATCAACAGTCATGTAGCTTGGTCAACAGTATGCACACATTGCATAATGCATGTGTCCTTTTGTGTAGCAGTCTAAAATATACAATAAGGCTGGTATGATATGTAGTGATTGAAATACATATGGAACACATTCACCATATAATAATCACATCCTGGCAAATGATTGAATTCTCCTAATATTAAAATATGNTGTAGCAGTCTAAAATATACAATAAGGCTGGTATGATATGTAATGATTGAAATACATATGGAACACATTCACCATATAATAATCACATCCTGGCAAATTATTGAATTCTCCTAATATTAAAATATCAACTCCTCTTTGCAGCCTCCCGAATTCTGATTATACGTCTTTTTGTTTCAATTTTTCAATTTCAGCTTAAACGTATGCACAAGGGACTGTATTTTATTGTGAAAAGCAAAAGTCAATGTTTTTTCACAAGCCTTCACTGATTAAGTTAAAGTTGGGTTGTGGGTTATATCATATAATGTGAATCCTTGTGGGTTCAATGAATGATTTACAGGCTTTTTAGTGCTGACACACAGCATGGGGGTTAATATGATTAGTCTGGGAATACAAAAAGGGGGAGGAAAAGTTGAAGTGTCAGACAGACCAGCGTGTCCTCTCTGGAGTGTCAGTTATCATCATAGTTTTGAGAGACAGGAGAGAGAAAACAGTTCTCAAGTCAGTTTTGGCTCAATTTTTGTCAGTTATTCAAGTTGTGTTTGTCTGTCAAAATAAGAATGGGATGAGTTTGGTTTCAGTGAAAGAAAACTCCTCTCCAGCAACAAAAAAACCAAAAAAACACTACAGTTCAGATTCCAAAAACACAAGAGTTTGGTTTGTTTCTCACTAACAGACTGTGTAAATGTATTATAATGAAAACCAAAGACATATTTTTCACCCTGTAAAGATGGTAACAGAGACCCTCTACTTACTTTTTTTTTTTTTTAACTCCCTTAACAAAGACTCCACTGTGTGAAAGTTCACATCCCGCAGAGGCTACGTATCACAGCTAAAAAGCAAGTGCCTTTTAGGGAAAGCACAGCATGCCGCCTTTGTGAGTTTATCAGCAAAGCGAAGTACATAAACAACCACAACGCCTGATAAAGAAGAACAATCTGAAGCATTATAGCACCACAATTACACTATCGCCTGATTTTTTTTTTTTTTTTTTGCTTAACATTGATCGAGCATGAGAAAAAAATCAAAGCTTTTGACACGGGTTCATGTGATGTGCTGCGACTGATCTCATCATGAAAATTTCGCCTTTATCTCCTCCTCAGTACACTGATACTGTTTCACCAGCATGTTTGTTGCTTTATGTGACTCCAATCTCTCTCTTCTCTTCTGTTTTTTTTTCCTCTGCTTCACCAGGTCGAGCTGCA
Source organism: Rastrelliger brachysoma (assembly GCA_024605115.1). Lineage (NCBI taxonomy): Eukaryota > Metazoa > Chordata > Actinopteri > Scombriformes > Scombridae > Rastrelliger > Rastrelliger brachysoma. The sequence goes on along the minus strand of JANJYP010001167.1, from coordinate 8,274 downwards.
TCTGAAGCCCATCCAGTCTTTGTTGCGCCACCAGAAGCCCTTGGTCTTCGTGCTCAACTCCCCCCAACCGCTGATCTGGAAGATCAAGACAGAGAACCTGGCTCCGGGCATCAAACGCACCTTTCATGTGAGTCCGGCATCACTAAAGCCATTTAAATCCCCTATTTCCTAAAACGGTGTATTCATTTCCTCACCGGGTTAAACTGCATTTCCATTTCAGTAGCCCATTTCGATGAGGACTATATTAAAAGTCATGTTAATTTGCAAAGGAGGATTTTCCACACTTGAACCCCTGCATACCATTTTAATCTATGTGCACATATTTAGCTACAGCTGTGTACTACTGCCAAAAAACTCCACATGAACCTTCTCTGTTTTTCTTTAGGATACAGTAAGTGTGGTTGTGGTTTTCCATAATGATGAGCACAAACTTAATTTTTTTTTTTTTTTGCAAATTCAAACCAGTATCACACCCTTCTATCATGGCGTAAAGTATTTGTATCATAAAAACGATGATATGTGCATCGTCAGCTTTTTTCACACTCAGCCTCCCCTGATGAAGTGATTGTTTTTGCATGTTGCACGCTCAAAAGTGCAGNGTATCCCCCCCCCCCCCCCCCAACCCCACCCCACCACCACCACCTCCTCCCTCCTTTCTCTAAACAGCCCTGTTGATAGTTTGGCAGCTGTTCAAATCAGGCAGGGCGTATCCATATACCACAAACCCCCCTCCACCGCCCCCTCCCCCCACCTCTCCCCTAACAACGGGGAGAAATGTGTGGCAGCAAAACACTAAACCTCTAAAACTCAGCTGACACATCCTCTCATCTACACATCTGATGTGTTTAAGTCATGTATGTCATCAATTGGTTTTGAATGAGTTTGAATCTTTTGGTGTTGAATCTGCAAGCGTGAAGCAATCCAAATTTTTGTAACGTCAGCAAGACGCAGCTTGATTCAGACAAGAAAGTCTTTGTTACAGTACTAGCTCTGTAGATTTGAGGAGAAAGGAAGGAGTTTTTTTTTGTTAGTGAAGGAGGGAGTGGGGGGTGGGGGTACAGTATCTCAGTTTAGTTGGAGTCAAGGTCCCCTGGAGAGCCGGCCATATTTAGTAAAGGTACCAGGGGGCCTCGCTGGGAAACTTAATAAAAAATGCAAAAATGGACTGCTTCAGTGCTCTTTTTCAAAGCCCTGTGTATCACATGAGAAAATCATAGCAAAATAAGAGCCACAAGTCTCAGCCATGGCTTGACGATACTATATTACTATCAAGGCCCCCCACCCAATTTTTTCCCCCCACGTTATGCTCCAAAGGCTTTTCTGCATTTCTGGCTTCCCAGAAGTAATCATCTTCAACTGCATGTTAACACCACAGCATTCAGCAAGAATGCCGTATCAGGTACACAAATGACTTCCATATGTGGTCGGATGTTTTCTTGCTTACTTCTCGTGTGTAAAACACCCCTTTGCCCCTGAAAGCAAATGGGACACGGAGGAGAATGTACATCTGATTGCAAAAAGTCCTGCGTTATGCACGAGCTCATCTGCAACACACACACACACACACACACACACACACACACACACACACACACACTGGTCAGACTGTTATCACTTTTGAGGACGCTACATAGGCTTGCATTCATTTTCCAGAGAGTTACTTTAACCTTAACTTTAACTATAACCTAATGGTAATCTTAACCACTAACCCAAAAATCAGCCTTTCCCTCAATTTGGAACGGAATATTTGTCGCCAACCTAGTCTATGACACACACACACACACACACACACACACACACACACACACACACACACACACACACACATGCACGCACACACACAGAGATCAGATTACTGTGTGTGCCACTTTTGTAGACATTGTGTAAAATTCCATTCATTTTTTGGAAACATTTCCTAACCTTAACCGTAAGCTTAACCCTAACCCTAAACTTAACCGCTGACCAAAAATTCTTCCTTCTGAAATCTGGAATTTGTCCCTAAACGTAGCTTATGACAGAGCACACAAAAACACATATCTAACCCTAAGTCTAACAACAGTCCATGGTGACATTACATAGACATACATTCATTTTCTGGAGACTTGTCCTAACACTAATCATAACCTAAGTCTGAAATTCATCCAAGTAGTATGTGACAGTACTCACCCAAATACACACACACACACACACACACACACACACACACACACACACACACACACACACACACACACACACACACACACACACACACACGTTAGAACATCGTCACTTGTGGAGACATTACATAGACATACTATTCATTTTAGTCTTACCCTAACTCTAATCATCACCACTATTTGGCTAACCCTAATCTAAACCTCTGACCCAAAAAATCAGCCTTTTCCCAATTGCCGACACATTTTCCTTCCCCCAATTAACCGATCCTAAGATTGAAATTTGTCCTTAAATTAGCTTATGACAGAAGACACAAGAACACACGTTACCTAACCCTAACCCTAACGTCAGTCCATAGTCTTTTTATGGGACATTGCATAGAGATACATTCATTTTCTGGAGACATATCCTAACTCTAATCATAACCTAACTCTAACTTTAAGCACTGATCCAATACTCTCCCTTTTCCCAAATGAGGACACCCAACCACACACACACACACAGACAGACCATGGTCAATTTTAGGGACATTACATAGACTTAGATACAATACATTACATTACATAGTCGTACCATAACCCTAACCATTACCACTACTAGGCTAACCCTAACCTTAATCTCTGACACAAAAAACCCCAGCCATGCCCCCCCCCCCAAATTAACTGTTTGTAAGTCTGAAATTTTGTCCCCAAAAGTAGTTTATGACAGAACACACACACACACACATATTATATAAAGAGCTTTGTGTTCCACTTAAATAGTGTGTGTCTCTCATGCTTTTTGACATTTAGAACAGCTGGAGTATTAATACGTGTCTTCTAGACTTTTTGTTACTTTTTAAGGCTTATGTGACACATGACTTTAATCAAGCTGACGTGTGAGTAAATCCATACTTCTGCATCAAGACTGATTACTGCACAAGAAAAGTGGTTGCACAGTTAAAGTAAAAGATTTGTTTTTTGTTTACATTATTTTTTTCTAATTTTGCATCAGAATAAATCTTCAGGGAAACTTATAAAATCAATTTTCCTCCTTCCCCCTGACATGACACTTTTTTGAGGCCCCTGCAAAATTGATAACCAGCATATGAGGTGAAATGGAAAACTGTGCTTCACTAAGATCATAGCAACACCAAGACACAAGGCCTTGAGTGCCAAATGTTCCCTTTAATTATCATTTCCTTCACTAATGGCAATGTTCTCATGTCAAAAGAAAGTGATGCTTTTTATGCAGATTGTTTTCTTTCTTTTTTTTTTTTTTTAAAGCTGTGTTAATGTGTAGCCGGGTAGGTGTATATTCTTTTCCTTTTTTTTCTCCTTTTTTTTTTGAGAGCAGCAGGTCAGCATCACACTAAATGTCTCCCCTTGTCAGTGCTGGCGGACGGAAAACAGCTGACAACCATCATTAAAATCTACAGTACAGTGTAGAGCTGTGGCTGTTGTGTGTTTAATGATGTTGGATCAGTTTTTACACACAGGGGTTTTTTCTGTTATCTCATATTTTAAAAAAAAGACACAAAAAAGACTGTTTTGTATTTACTTTTTAAAACGATAAGACATTAAAGGAGTGTGTGCTTTCAGATTAATTTACAGTAGCTACACGCGCACAGACGTTTATCTGACTGGAGTGAAAATATATTTCATGAGACTAAAGTGAGGTATTAGCTTTCCCTGTCGGCCCTTCAGTATGATACTCGTCTGACACATAGTTGCGGTTTTTCAAGTGGGGTGAGGTGAGATAAAGGAAATCTTTGCAGCGAAGGAAGAGGAGGAGGCCCCTGCAGTCAGACAAAGCTGAGCTAATGGTTTTGACTGACTCCAGGCAGTGGGCCTCCGCTGAATTACAGTAGGTGATAAGTATTTTGTGTTTTGAGTGACAGCAGCGATCCCTCCAGTAACGTAAGCTGTCGGCATCACCAGCCTGACTCCACATGGCCGTCACCCCTGAGGAGTCCCAGACGCCTTCGCTGACGCTCCTCTTCTCGGGTTCTCTCCTCGGTGACACCTCCTTAACATGCTAACCAACTAAAATACCACACAACATCCTTTCAGCATCCCCTTTACTTATTGTTGCCACACCTGTCAAGCTTTCCCGACTACTTCTACTTCTCGACACTGACAGATTTGAATTTGTAGATTTAGAAATTGACAATCAGGCTTCTAATTTCTAGCCTGTCACCATTGATTCATGGTTGATAATCTGAGAATGGCAGGTCAGTTGAAAAGTTGAAAAATCTTCTTTAGTGCTGCCATCTAACTCTTTTCAAGACAAGAACTCCCATGAAAGAGAACAGCTGAAGCTGAAGCTGCATATTCCAAACAAAAAAAGTCAGCATCCTTACCAGATATTCCATGTAAGAAGACACAGAGATAAAGAAACATTCTTCTTTTATCGCAGTGTAAAGCGAGTTAGTACGATACCTGTGATGAAGAAAAATGTGAGATCAAAATAAAAGATTCATTCAACATAACTGTTTGTCTGCTTAGCTTACATAAGTGTATGAGTATGTTTTCTTTTTTTCAGTAGAAAGGGCTTTTAAAATCAGAACTAACAAATGTATTTGGCAAACATTACCTNGAAGAAAAATGTGAGATCAAAATAAAAGATTCATTCAACATAACTCTGTTTGTCTGCTTAGCTTACATAAGTGTATGAGTATGTTTTCTTTTTTTCAGTAGAAAGGGCTTTTAAAATCAGAACTAACAAATGTATTTGGCAAACATTACCCTATCTCAGTCATCACTGGCCAACAGTAATCCAATAACAAACAGGGCAGAGCCATGAATGTTAAACTGAATCAGCTTCCAACCATGATTTTACATGGGGAAATCATGAATGAAGCTTTTCTTATATAACTGGTAACTTAAGTAATGCTAGATTACTACTGTATTTAGGGCTGAGTATTGTTTAAAAATTACAATACCAATACGACTCCCTTAAAGTGATACCAATACCAATTGAGTAATCAATACCCATTCCACAATTAATGCAATTGCTTTTCTTCCAGCGTAACATACTTTAGAGCATTTAGGTGGCATCTTGGTGCTAAGCGTGCTGACTCCGGGACAAACAAGTCTCATTAAAATGAAGAATGCTTGTATTGACTGGCTGTGAACAAGTCCATATATACGGTCATATTTTCTAGCTCTGGGTGCAAAATGTATTGATTGTTTGACAGGAGAAGTTTTGATACTACTTGGCATTGTTTTATTTCGGTTGGTACCTTAAAAAGTATTGAGTACCAATACTCAGTTTAAACTGTACTACAACTACTGTACTACAGTTGAGTTATGGTAAAAATCCCCTCTGTACAGTTAAATCCTTTCCTTACACTTTATTGTTGTATTGATTTTGGAAAGGCAAAGAAACACGCCACCCTGTTGTCCATCAAACCANTTGATTTTGGAAAGGCAAAGAAACACGCCACCCTGTTGTCCACCGCCTTGGAAAACCGTCAGTTCAATCTGAAAACTTGCTTCAATCTCCACGAAATAGTGACAGCAGACGCCAAAATGTTGGTGCATTTGTCTTGCCAATTCTCTCACTTTAGGTCGAGATGAGGAGCCGCTGCGGTGAGAATAACTGAGTCAAGAGGAACACGTTTTGGGACTTTTAACACTTCAGAACAGTAAAACCTCGTTGCCAGACCTCCCTCGCTCTCGCCTTTTCCATCGGAGAAGCTGTTTCCTGAGGCTAATTGGACCCTGAATCGGGCCTGCCAATCCTTGTTTCCTGGTCCCTGCGCTCTGGGCCTGACGGACACAGATGGGCAGTCTGGAAAAGCATCAGAGACTGCTGAGCACATTGTTGCTGTTGGCTACTGGACCCCGCTGGCTTTTAAAATGCCAGAATCCAGACTTTTGTTGTAAAACACGTTTCTCCACCAGTACTCGCTGTCAGTCAGCAGCAGGCAGGAATCATCATCACGTGGTCTAAATCAAGATGGAGTATGAACATTGAAATCAAGCCAAATTTGATTTTACCAAAGGGATGCAGAGATACAAAGGGAGACACATATGCAGAATGTGCTGCATTGATTCTGTAGCCAGATGTATGTCTTTCCTCTTTGGGGGGTTATGGGAGGAGGGCTGTGCTGTGATCTCTTGAGCTTGAGCTTGAAAGGCTCAATCTGGAGCAAATGTTTTAATACTCTTGATGGAACAACACTATAAAGTTTTCCTTTTGGCTCAAGTTGCCTATTGTTTATTCGCCAAGCTGCCTTTTTTGTGTTTTTTTGCTCCTGTATTTCTTTCATTAGTCGAAAGGCTTGTGCATGAGATCCATCACTCTTGCGGACACATAAACGCATACGAGCGTAATTGTTGATGGAAAGCATGGGTAGCCACCATTGGTTTTTTATTTGGAGACAGGCATGGTAGAGGAACGCTCCAGAGTGGCGCTTAGACATATGGTATTGTTTTCCCCGCAAACAGAGCCTCGCCAGTTCACAGGAACACACGCAACATCTGCAGCAAGGCGGCACGATTAGCTCCCCCTCCACCCCCCTCCGTATCTCATCAAAAGCAAAGAGAAAAGATCCTATCAACCACAAAAGCGTTTATCACATCGATATCACCAGAGAGTTAGAGCATGCTCAAAGCGTCTATCAACCCTTTTTGATTGCACTTTCCCTCACCCGCCGCTGTTTGCAACACCTCTTAATTTTCCAAACAGCCTTTTTTCGATTTCTCATGCTCGGGGTGTTGAGAAGCCAGCAGAGGATTACAGCTTGATGATAATTGATCTCAAACATTTGGTATTTCTTCTCCTTCTTAACTGCACATATGGTTAGAATATGTTGATGTGCATAGGCAGAAAGGACAGGAAACATACTTTTACATGTTTGAGGAGACACAAGGTCCTCAGTACTGGCAGATGTGTGTTTATCGTAATAGATAATGAAGAAGAGGGTTGTTTTACAGTTTGATAAACAGATATAATACCGAACTAACACGTTTCTGGTGCCTAAGTCAACATTTGAGTTGTTGAACCAACATGCCTGCCTGCAAATACCATCATGAACATGAGTTTCCAGCATTAGGAACATGAAAGCAGGGGTTTCTGTCCCTATGGTATGTCGCTAACTTCTCCTCCTGCATTCTTGTTTGCTGTCAACTGCCAAGTCTGAGGAAATTCCACCGTAAGTCGAAGTAATATCCAGTTTTCATGCGTTTAAAGTTCAGGATGCATTACATGTTTTTGTTTGTTTTTTTTAAACAATGGCTATGTTCAAAATGGTGTTTAGCAATAATACCAATCATTTGCTCGTTAAGAGATGAGCTCTGTCTTCAGATTGTGAGATGATGCTTTACTTGGCAGAGGAATTGTGCCTGTAGCTCAGAAGGGCTCTAGATAGATGTGAGGCCTTTGCTGTGAGCAGTGTTTGGTCACATGAATCCAACACAAAGATCTTTTTTTTTCTTTTTGTCTTTAGCAGTTTTCTGACAAGAGAATAAAGCAGACTAAAGACTACACTTTAAATACATTTGACTTTTATAATGGTAATGGTTTTCTTTGAATTTGCAAGACCTGTTTTTGCTTTATTTGAGTACATTAGGAACACTCATAACACTATTTAGAGTATTGAATGACAGCCTATTGAAATAAACAGAAAGCAGTATACTACGGTATATTTATATTTAAATGTTCAGCAATTGCTTTTAGCTTTCCAGTGTTTGAAGTTCTTTTGGTCTTTCAGCTGGGCATGCAAAAGAGAGAGAGTGATAGAGCGAGGGAGACTTTGTTAAAGCCCAGAGTGGGTCCCGCACTTCCCCGTTCCAAATTCCTGAGGTTTTCAGAGCTCTCTGGAAGGCCTGGAGCTAATTTGGCTTTCAGGCTTTCCCCCTTTAATTCTTTGCGACTAATTGCAGTCGTATTCCCACAATTAAACTGATAAACTCTGCTGAGCTTGGCAAGGTTAGCAAAGAAACCCCCCTCCTTCTTCTCCACCCTCCATCAGGCCAGCCCCCCCTCCCCTCCACACCAGCTCAGGGCACTGCCTATAGGCTCTTTCCTCTCTCAACTTTCTCTTCGCCATCTTTCTGTCCATTCCCTCTCGCCATAGTACACACAATGCAAAAAAACTCAAATGGACCTGGATTCTTCGACAGAGTCTGT
>JANJYP010001142.1:0-25958 GCA_024605115.1 Rastrelliger brachysoma | reverse complement strand
AAAACTGTGTGAAAAATCCGTTATTAGGATGTACCTGCTACCATTTAGGCTGTTCTGAATGTGCTCTGATAGCGTGTCACCGTTGTTGCTGCTACTCATTTATCTGATGCGACCAGAAGCCGATGTGCTTTTATCTCCTCCAGCCATGACTCCCCACGGACCCCGGGAACCGCCGTCCGAGGCCACCAACACAAACAATGGCACCCAGTGGCCCATTTATTTATTATTTTTCCCGATGCATTTATTTATATCAATAAAGAATTGTTCCCCATTCAATTAAGACATCCTTATCATAATTAGAGCCGCATCATTTCAGCAAATCTATGTCTATCAGTAGCACATCCAGGCTCAAGGCACAGTAATAGATATGGATTAATGGATATGTTATTACTCTTTTTAGGAAAAAAAAAAAAGCTTGTCGACCCTCTGCTATTACCAGTTATCTTATTTCAGGATAAATGGGCTTAGCAAAACCCCTTTTATTGAAAATATAAATAGGTCAAAAGCTTAACCTGTGCTTTTGTTTCTTTCATCAAAAAATTAAAACACCTCAACTATAGCTAAGGCTACTGTAGCCTATACTACCTCACGTTGTTACAGGCGCTGTGCCTGTTTGCTTTTTTTAATGCTTTGCCCTCCACAAGCCTATATAGCCCACGACAGCCAAATAATAATGAATCATTTCATAAATAATGGGTTTAGGGGCTTATCGGGAATGAAGAGGCCGCTGCCGTGCGCTTATCTCGCCCGGCCACATTGCGGCCTGTGTTCCGCTCCCCACACTGAGGGAGCGCACTGGATGCGGCGAGGAATNCACACACACACACACACACACACACACACACACACACACACACACACACACACACACACACACACAGCTCCACAACTGGCAGAAAAAAAAGAAAAAAAACTCAGACATGGATGACCCACTCACAAAATGGCTCCACTTACACAGTAACATCAACAACACGGGAGGAGCGGTAAGTGCAGAAATGACATCTCTTTATTTAAACCACCATATTCGTTGTTCCCAAAAGGCTGTAATTGAACTGTTATATCGTCTGCATTTTTATTGGCGCTAAGTGCAAAATATTTGACCAATATTTTCTGCTGTCGTCCGCTCCGATGGCTGTACGGGATGTAATAACGGATGCGAGGCCTGTTGGAGAATTCCCAGAAATATACGTGCGCTTCTTTTTGTACGGTTTGATGTTTGTTTGTAATAATATTCAGAGTATAGGTAATTACCTGATTAATAACCGAGTATACATATAAAAACCCCTGGTGTGGTGTATTCATTATGACAACCCTTTGATGTTCGGCTTTAACAACAACAGCATTGTGGCCTATATCCCATGGAAAAATGATCTCAGAATTAGTCAAACCGTTCTGATATTTTGTGATTACGAAAATGATCAGATGTAAGTATTTTTTGAAGTTTTCGAATGGTTATTTCTGGATTAACCGAGGGCAGAAGACTGGATGTTTTTTTTATTATTTCGACGAAGAATACACCACCTCTTCGTGATTCTGACAGCTGTAATCTTTCCATAGCCTTATTACAGATGATCAGCAGCCAAAATGATCTTTTAAAATCTACAAATGTAAATGTAAACGGTTCAAATAGCTATGTTAACATGCATGAAGACATTGAGTTTAAAATGTGCTGATGGCTTAGCGTTAAATGAAAGGTTCAAACGTAAGGAAAAAAAGCATGCATCAAAGTTCAAACTCTTTTTAAATGATAACGTTTGAAAAATAACACAACAGTCACAAAAATGGTGAATTCACAAGTGTAAAAAGCCTTTACATTATATACAAGCAGCTCAACTTAAAGGAAAGCTTTCAAACCATCAAAATTTGCAAAAAAACCAACATGTAGTTAACTCCTGGATAATAAACGCAAATAGCCAATAACAATAAAGGCTGTGACATTATCCTCCTTCGTGGGAAAAAGCTGCATCTCAGCTTTTTATCTTTTAAAATATCTCTGAAAACATGCAGCTAATTCATAAGGAAAAAGAAAAATCCAGCCAACAATTAATTATCTTTTTAATGCTATTTGGAAATGTTTTGCCGGTCAGTGATAATAGCCCACAATGATAACGATCTAATTTTAATAACATAAATAATTAGGCCTATTTGTTAATTTTCTATTCTTGCATAGACAGCAATCTGTTGTAATCATATTATGAGCTACAAATTAATCGAAGGTAATCGTATCATATACTATAGGACATAGTGGACTCAAGCAAGTGGTGACGGTAGCCTGTAAAAATGATGGAAAAACGGCAGCCGGAGCTTTATCCTGGAAGTCCCGATGCAGAGTCCGGTCCTGGAAAGCGGGAGGACTCCTCCATCATCTCCAGACAGAACGGATGCAAGGTGGATGAAGAGCCGAGGAGAAAGGTGGGGGAGGAGGTGGAGAAGGGGGAAGAGAAGGAGGAGAGGGGAGGGAGCTTCAAGGGGGCTGAGGAGACGGATGACGTTCCTCTGCAGAACTCCAGCAACGGGACCAGCATCAGCGTCATCATCAACGGCGTTGCCAAGGAAACTGCCTCTCACAACGCCCTTGACCTGAAAAGGGAAGTGCCGGTGATCGAGCTCTCCAGGAGGGACGCTATAAAAGCGGTAGAGCAGAGGACTGAGAGCCATTTGGTGCCGATCACAGAACTTCGCAGACCTCCACCGCTGCCGCTGCCTCCGCCGCAACGAGACGACGCTCGAATGGTCCAGCTGAGCCCAAACGCGTTTCCTGTCCCGGCCCGGGCCATGCTCTACAACCTGGCGCAGCCTCTCGCCGCCATCAACAGGTAAAGATGGAGACAGCAAAACAAATAGTTTTAGGAATGCACGTTTCGTTTTATTCATTGTTATCATTGCAAATATTCATCATTGAAAGTTTTATATGTTGCTTTATCATGGCCTGGAATGGCGCACTGTGTAGGGCATATAATGCAGTGATGATAAGTTTGCATGTTACCATTATATATATATGTGTGTGTGTGTGTGTGTGTGTGTGTGTGTGTGTGTGTGTGTGTGTGTGTGTGTGTGTGTGTGTGTGTGTGTGTGCGCGCGGGCGCATGTATGCAAGCATGGTGCACACTTTCCTGGTATGCAAGGAGCGAAGTCTAAAAGGTTAAACACACTGGAGGAAATGATGTACAGTATGGTGATTTGATGTCTTCTCATGTACCTGTACACCTTTTGTCTGCTTTTTGTTGTTATAGTCTCGGAGGGGAGTCGGAGCAGTACAGCATGTACCCAAGCAACAGGGTAAAGCGCCGCCCTGCGCCTTATGAGGTTGAACTCGACGAGGGTAGGCGCATTTTAGATCTTTATAAGTATGGTAAGACGCACTTCTGCTGTGTCCTCCCTCTGCCAATTAGTCCCTTATACGTTCCCTCCTCATCTCCATTGTCATTCATCCACTGACATGGATCTGTACCTAATCTGAGTGCTGCAGAAGATGCCTTGCGAAAAGAAAAAATTGCCATATTAGGTGTTTAACCCATAATTCATGACATAAATGAATGCTGCTAATCTGACTGTCAAATACATGTACCTTGGTGCCTTTAAAGTAAACGCTTTTCAGGTGGATGTGGGGTTTATTCCGTCTGAAACATCCTTTCCACCACTGCCCACTCACTGCCATATACAGGGGTGGAGGATGGGGGTGCTGCTGCCTCCATGCCAAGGTTTTACTGCAGAGTGGGCTGAAGGATTAAGATAGACTGGGTGTGTTCCAAGGGCAACAAAAGCTTGGAAGACATTATTGGGGGGTGGGAGGATGTGACTACCTGCAGTGGGGCATTTTATATTTCATACCTAAATAAATAAATAAATAAAAAGTACATAGCATATTAAACTGGAAGTGTGCAGTCTCATTGACATCCTTTCCTAGGGTTTGGCATGCCAAACCAGCCATTTCTCTGGTTTTGTTCTGTTATATACAGTAGCATAGTGTATACCCTGGAAGTCTCGATAGCCTCTGCTCCATTATCTAAAAATTGTATGGAGGACAATGTTGTAGTTTCATTAAACAAAAATTGTTGAGTTTGTTTCTTTTTTTTCTTTAAGAAATTTCTCTTAAAAGCTTTCAATTTGTTCTCCTGCTGCTCCCTCTTCCAAATTTCTCATGTCTTTCTAATGGACTATTTACTTCCATTATTTATTTATGCGTTTCTATTGCTTTTACCGCAACCGCATTATCTGTTTCAGCTCTACATCTCATGTTATTTGTGTTGCTGTCATCTATCAACCACTTCTTACCCTCTACATGTCTGTGTCTTCTCCCTGCCTCTCCTCTAGCTGGCCAGCCAAAGATTGTACGTCGTATCTTCACGAACAGCCGTGAACGTTGGCGACAGCAGAATGTAAATGGAGCGTTTGCAGAGCTCCGTAAACTCATCCCCACTCACCCTCCGGACAAGAAGCTGAGCAAGAATGAAATCCTGCGACTCGCTATGAAGTATATCAGCTTCCTCTCGAACCTCCTTGAGGACCAGGATGGAGGGAGGAATGTTGGCAGCACAACTGATGGGGAAACTGGGCTGCTGGTTGGGGCCCATGAAGGGGGCCCTCAGGGTGGACCACATCAGGACACAGTGGTGGGCTTAGCCAGGGACGATCTTCTGGAAACAATGTCACCAGGCTCCAGCTGTGGAAGCCTGCCTGATGGCGACGCTGAGGGCAGTCCTGAGAGCTTTATGGAGGACCAGGACTCACCTCCGGCTCCAAGGACTCTACCGACTTCACGTGGGCCTCCCCTCCATCTAGCTGCTAGGGATCTGAGGCGCAATGGACGCCCATTAGATGGCTCTAGTCGCCGATGATGCTCTGCCAGTAGACCATGGACACAACACCTGATGAGACTAAAAGAGAACAATGAGAGAGACTAAAAAGGAGATGGGATATGCTCAGGACCTCGTTAGCATTGAGACATTGGTATAAGAAGCAGAATCAAGTCTAATGCAGTGAGATAGTGTCGTCCAACTTGGATGATGAGTACCTGTCTCCACACTACATTTGAGACAACACTGATGAATAGCCTGGTTTCATTGGTGATCGATTGAATTTGATCCAACAAAAGACTTGTAAATTCTGCATGTCTCATGTCTTTGACTGACCTGGGATCATAACTTTCCGTGTTTTGAAAGTCCAAAGACTGGATATTCTAAAATAAATAAATAAATAACAATAAAAACCTAAAAAAAAAGAACAAGCAATCAAAGCAGAACAAAACATAACCAAACAAAAGAAACAATCAAGACATAACTATGTAATATTGAAGTTTTGTCTCATGCTTCAGTGATGATACTTTTGGTTACAAGGAGTAGCCAGAATAGCCAGAAAATCTGGAGATGTATGCCCCATCAAATTTGATGTGTCAGAGAAATGACACAAAAGTAAGTTTGCCTCAGTTGGAGGCCATAAATAAATGGACCAGACGCTAATTGTACCCACACAGTTAAGTATTGTAAATAGCATAATATTTTCACTGCACAATGTAATAACAGTGACTCAAGTTCAAGTAATGTGGTTTAAGATGTACCATAGTGTGTTTGTTGATAGGTTCACTGGCAAAATGGTCATTTAGAAGACATGAAACAAGAAGAAAGAGCAGAGATGAAATGAGAGAAACTCAAAATGTAAAAGCAAACAGCCGAACATAGTACATCAAATGTGGTACCATTTACTTCTGTTAAACTTTGGTGATGAGAAAGCGACACCAAATATGGCAACAGAAAGTTAAACAATTTTACTGCCTGAAAATGAATTTAATTATTTGAATTTGCTGTGGAGGTACAAGACATGCAGTGATTCTTTAAAGTGTACAAAATGCGGGTCATAGAAAAACCATGGAAATGACTCATGAAGTCCTTTTGATATGAATGTCTGTTTCAGTGTTTTTTTTAACTGTAATGCAGTTGTAGTTTAGTAAGGTACACAAATAAATACCCTTCATTACTAAATTTCGCACACACNCACACACACACACACACACACACACACACACACACACACACCACACTGTTAATATCATAACAACACCAGCAGTTTTCTGAAGAGTTAAGTATTGCTCACTGTTGTTGGTTATTCTGCTTTTTTAGCAGGACTTAGTAGCCTATATTGGTACCTTTGGTAACTATGGTATTTTATGAATTGCAGTAAAGGGACATTGTACGTTTGGTAATGACATACTTGTTGTATGATAGCTGTATCTATAAATATATCCAATGTTAAATTGATGAATTTTATACAAAACCCCTGAATAAAACATGCAGATGAAAAGCCTTGTATTTGATCTCACTCAAGCATGTTGTGGGTCTTGTTCAATTCAACTCATCTCCTTTATCATACACATTTTTGTGTCACATTGCATCATATATGAGCCGCTTTATATATTTTACACTCTTATTCATGATTGCGTAATCTAATTGAGTAACCCCTAGAGGCATACCATGCAACTGTTTTCCATCTTATCTATAGAGTGTATAGTTAAAACCACAGCCTCCCTATGAAACTCCCTCAATGGATGCTGGAATCCTCACTTCCTCCCAACAAGTGACAACTTCCTGTAGAGGTTAACGTGGCTCTGTGACCTACAGGATATCCTGCCATTGTGAAAGTGGTTTTGACAGCCTCCGCTGCACTCGTTTGCACACTGTTGTGTCTGCATACTTTGTGAAACAGCCATTCCAATCGACACTCCCACCACCCACAAGTTATTTACTTATGCAATTGAAAAAGTTGCGTCCGTAAACCCAGGATATACTGGTATGAGAAATGAACACCATAGTGGTAGCTTTGCTACTTAAATGTTTTGAAGTCTTCTTTCCTACATTCTATAACTGTACATGGCAGATTTTGCCACTAGTACCACTACTACAACAACAGCAGCAGCACTTAGGCATTTCTAAAAACTATAATTGCTTCCAGAGAGCATCAGAGACAACCAGGTGTTTGGAGACCTCTCCTGTGCTCTGCTCTGGCTGTGCTGGGACTCCACTGAGGGGCTCTCTGGGTTAATGCCTGCCAAACATTTACCTGCTTCAGTGTTCCTGACTCTCCAAAAAGACACAGACTCACAAAAAGAGAGGGATACAGGGAGTGTATATGAGAGATTGAAAGGGAGTGAACGAGAAGAGGCTTGTGCATGTTTGTGTCTATGTGTTTGTGTGTGCTGGCTCATGTGCATGTGTATGTGTGTGCTCTGCATAGGTCTCTCGATGTGTGTGTGTGTGTGTGTGTTAGAGAGAGAGAGCTGGCGTGTGTGTGTGTGTGTGTGTGTGTGTGTGTGTGTGTGTGTGTGTGTGTGTGTGTGTGTGTGTGTGTGTGTGTGTGTTTATCAGCTCAGTGCAGATGGGTGGCAGAGTGGCTCTTGCAGCCAAATGATTCAGTATGCTAATGAGTTGTTATCTGTGGTGCTGCAGGAACAATATACTGTCTTTCTCTCAGTGGGAATCCAGCCTGCTGGGAACAGATTACACTGCACACACCGCCAAGGTAGTTATTTATATTTTCACACAGAGTAGTAGAAAATACATAAATGCACAAACATATACACACACACACATACACAGATAGGCCTATAAACAAACAAGCAGAATAACATTTTAACACACACACACACAAACACACATGCACACACACACACACACACACACGCACGCACGCACGGACGCACGCACGCACGCACACACACACACACACACACACTCCTCCACCACCTACAGGAATAGCATAAGTATTGTAGAAATTTGAGGTAAATGTACATCCTTCACCAATAGATGGAGATGTCATTTTTGGTTTTCCTCACTAACATGTTTCAGACTTATGTTTTTGTTTCTTTGTAAAACAATATATTTGCCTTCAGTTAAAATTAACTTTCAATTAATCTAGAAATATACTTTAAACATAACATGTGAACTCAACTGAAAAATAAATTCCTGCCAGTCATGATCTGATAAACACTGCCAGCAATACTTACGAATCAATCAGTTCATGAGCATTGTTTTGTAAACTGTAAGAAATGCCTTAATTCTAATTCACAAAGCAAAGATCGGCACCAACAGTAAGTCATCAGTGTAGTTATTTGTGATAAATGACTAATTTATTCACAGTACATTGCTTCCTTATTTGACATGACAAAATCATAGCAAAATGTCACCCTTACTTACTATCTACCTGATTCCAAAATGTCAATGTTAATTCCATTCAAAACTAATTACAATTGCAATCATTGTTCAGTTCTCTGCTTTTGACTTTTGAATTTATTGGTGTACACACTATGAGCTCATTTGGATTTTGAAGTGGGAAAAAGCACCTGCTTTTTGATTATTCCTAATGAAGGGACACAAACAAGCAAAAATGCAGCTTGTCTTTCATGATGTTAATTGGGACATGGTTTGAATATTGGGACAATTTAGTGTTTATAGTGTCACATTATTTAGTGTAATAATGTAACAATTGATTGACTTCTTTAAGCATAAACTCTCTTTTATGTGTGTTTCAGGAAATACAGGAAACATGTTCTGTGTGAGCAGATTCAACAAAGATTGAATTTTGTATAAAAAAACTATGAAAGGTAAACACATACAAAGAATTCTACGATATGATAATCAATAATGGATAATAACGTTCTCAACATGTAGGGATGTGCTGCAATGGAAGATATTTGAGACATGATTAAACTGAAGGCATTATGATATAAAAGTCTAAGCTTAGGTGGGTGAAGGTATCCCCTGCTACAGAGTTAGAGATAATGACAGAAACAGTGGGTTATTACAGCTGGAAATGTATTCTTAAAAATGGTAACATGTGTGCTGAATGGTGATTTTTTCTTCTTTCCTTTATCAGACAAATATCTTTTATGAACCAAATATGGACTTAACCTACAGCAAAATTACACAGGATCTTACATTTTTCTGTGTGTTGGGAAAAAAGGTAGAGAGAGAAGAAAAGGAGACATTTCAATTCATAAAAACGCTACTGAAACCTGCTAAACCTAAACTTGTGATGCATGTCTTCTAAAACAAAACAAAAAAAACTAGACATTTACATCAGCAGTATCAAAATATTTCTTACAAGATTTAGTTGTCTTTATTTTAGATATAGTATGGATTAAATATTAAAATTACTTAAGATTTAAGGCATAGTTAGACAAAGACTGACCGTTCTGTCTTTTAAGAATGAAGTGTTTTAATAAATGTTCCTGTAAATATTAGATTTTGGTTCTCAATTGATATTTTTCAATCATGAATTGTCTCTGAACATGAGTAATGAAATATACTAAATGCATCTTAATGGCAAATTTAAAACTGAAAGCCTTTAAAACGTAATACTATCTCTCTCTTTCTCTGTGTAACCGATACATCACAACATAAAGGCTCTCAGTGCCTCTAAGTGAAGTAAATAAATCAAATGCTATTTGTCTTCCAGAAAGATTGTTATTAGTGGTGAATGAGTTATGATCAGTTTTAATCTGGTGAGAGAGCTTGATTGTTTAAAGCTTAATGAGATATAGCATTTATAAAAGTCAATGCCATTTTTCATTGTACAGTGTGAGTATACCAGATGATAATTTATGGTGCATTGGTTTCTCCATGCTGCAGAGAGTTATCCACCCTGTTCTGTGCTAAGGCAGCTAATTGTTGTTATGGGTCTGTAATGTCAATGAGACAATTATTTTTTAACTCGTATCAACTTCTGGAGGAAGATTTTAAACCCATATCTAGTGTCGACGTGGATTTGATTTACCTTCATCAATATTTTCATTTTTAAAAACTGATAATTAAAATAAAAACAATGTCACAGTTTTTGTACCTCTTAAAATGCCTTACAGAGCTACTAATAAAGTGAGATAATGCCCCAAATTAAGAAATAACAAGAATAATCTTAATCATCCTACTTTAGTATCTGAATTAACTACTTGCAGTGGTCAAAAACATGTTGAGTCTTGTTTTGGCTTTTATGGTTTCATTCAGAAAATCTGATCTGTTCCCTCTATTGTTGCTTGAAACATCACCTTGTCATTTTTTGTCTGTGTCCCTTTCATTACTTTCTCAGTACTAATATCTGCATGGAACAGTGTTTTTTACAAACCTGAGCACCATACGCCCTCTAGTGGAATTCAAATGCAATTATTCATTATGATTGTTTCCAAATTTGTACTGGCCTCTCTGTCACACAGCTGATCTTTCCTCATTGCAGATGAATGCTTTATAAATTAGCTTCTGGTTCTATTTCCAAATTCATAAAACTCACACACCATTCATTTCAAGCATAATTATTTTTAATGATGTGTTACAAAGAACTGAAGTTTTACAAAGCCTCATACACTGCCAAATACAGCAAGCTAAGCAAAGCATTTAGTGTGATTAGTGCGACTGTAGCAAGCAGAAAACAAAGTGGCAGTGGCACATTCATTTAACAGAGCAGTGCAACAAAGTTAAAAATCGGAGTTTATTCAAGGTCTAAGGCTGCAGCCACAGGTTTTACATGTTTTCCATAGTTGTAGATTTGCTCTTTGAGTCTGGGTAGAGCAGGAAACCAGAAAAGGTGCTGTCATCTTCACTGCTGGAGTAAACACCATTCCAGTCCCTCAGAGTTTCCAGCCACACTTGATCACCGGTATTCAGCTGCATCAGTGCGAGGTTGGAAGCTTGATCGATGTCCTGTCCATACAGAGAGTCTCGTGTCCGCAGCTTCCTCATCCCATTCACCACCAGGGCAGCACGTACAGGACGGTTGCGCACAGTGATGTGGTAAGTGAATAAGTAGACCCCAGGGTGAGTGACATTAAACTTGTTGAGAGCTGGATCCCAGTGCCCCTCCCCATTGTAAAACACCTTATCAAATTTCACAGGAATGCCCGGTGGAGGAAAGGACCTGCTGGGGAACAAGCCCACGCTGAAGGCAGAACGAATCTGTTCTACACTCTCACCTGGAAGGCCTTTAGGGCCCCGAGGCCCTCGTCCTCCTTTACCTCCTCTTTCCCCTCTCAGCCCAGCTATGCCCCTTGGACCAGGAGGTCCAGGGGGCCCTCTAGCCCCAGTATCCCCCTTCCCTCCCAGAAGGCCTGGCTCCCCTCTCTGTCCCTTTGCACCATCAGTTCCATTCACTCCTGGGGGGCCCATCTCACCTCTTGGTCCAGGGGGCCCACGCACACCTACATCACCTTTCTCACCTGTTAAACACTCGCCTGTAAGTCCCTGTTCACCTTTCTGACCCTTTGTTCCAGCAACCCCTGGGGGACCCATAGGCCCCTCTTGCCCAGTACTGCCCTTAGTACCATTCAGGCCAGGCTCTCCTCTTTCTCCGGGGTCACCTTTCAAACCACTGAAGCCACGTTCACCTTTTTCCCCTCTGAGGCCTGGATCACCTACAGTATATGGAGGAGACAGATTATATTAACACAATAGGACATATTTAAAAAACGCTTTTTAAATTTCAAAAAGTGATTCATTTATAGGGTGCATTTACCTATATTTCAGTCTAATGTGATTCAGTATGATTTAAACAGGTGATCTAATACCATCTAACACAATTTCTTAAAGTTCCCACATTAAATCACATACCTTTTTCTCCTGGTTTTCCAGGAATGCCAGGTACACCAGGTGGACCCACAGGTCCTTGATCACCTTTATCACCTGTGGTAGTTTTGATAAATAAAGCGCAGAAAATGACATCCACCAAGAACTTACAGAAAGCAGCATTTGGCAAAAAAGGAGAGAGGAATAGAGAGAAAGATACAGAGAGACAATCAAAAGCTGTCCTGTTGTTAAGCCCCGCTGTACCTATGTCGCCATTGAGTCCATTGGCTCCAGGGAGTCCTGCGGGGCCTGTAGGTCCTCTTGGCCCTGTTTCTCCCTTCACTCCTGAAAATCCTGCAAAACAGAGAACAAGAGGAAGAAGCATAAATTTGGCCGCTTGATGTAATTCTTGTAAAACAATAACTCAGTTTTACCTGGAGGGCCCCTCTCTCCTTGTGGTCCTGGAGGGCCTCTCTCCCCCATGGGCCCTACGGGACCTTTCTGTGGTGGACAGCACTCACAAAAGTTGAAGAAGCATTCATTGTAGTCAAGAGTATAGTTTCCATGGTTGCTCCCAGGGGGCGCTATGGCATCAGTGTGGAATTCAGTGGAGTAAATATCATTGGAATATGTGGTGCTGTCTGTAGGGGACAGAGAGTATGCATCCATAATACCCTCAGTCGTCTCTTCGGTGGGCAGACTGGTGGAAGGTGATGGGGTTGTGGTTGTGGTTCGTCCACCTCCGCCGCTGCTACCAGCTCGAGGGGGCTTCTTGGTGCTCTGAGGTTTAGGCCAGCGTGTGGTTCGGGCACTGGAGGTCAACATGACCATCAGGACCATGAAGACAGTGGTCAAGAGGAGCAGGCGAGTTACCGACATGATCTGCAAGAGAGGAGACTGATAGGGGTGCAGCTCATTATGAAAAGTCTATTTTACTGTTGACTTCAGATGTTTTTATATATGATGCATTGTAGCAAAAACAATTATATCCCCACCCACTCCTCCACCCCCGAGAGACTGGTCAACACAGCAAAAAAAAAAAAAATTAGAAATTAGAAATAATAATAATAAAATAATAATATGAATAGAGAAATACGATAATAGCAATACAAATACCAGTCATAGATAAATGAAAAATAAAGAAAATCAACAACATCATAATATTAATATAAATACAAACAATACAAAATTAATACCTTAAAATAAATGAATAAATAAAAATTGTTTTGGTTCTGGATCTATAACCTTGTCACACATGTGAGAAATTGTTTTAAAGACCTTAACCTGGGGACACCCAAAATGAGTGTGCAATGTATTTTTTTAAAAACACATGAAGGCTGTGTGTATCTTTGCAATGTATGATTTCCAAATTTCATCAGGGATCTACTCACCATGGTCCTCCTCATATTTCAATTTAAGACGGTCTAATTAGGGTGAAGCAACTGACAAAAAGATGTCATAAATCTGAAATGTTGAGTTGTCATTAGGGACTCTATGAGTGCAGTCCTCCAGCCAGTTGGCAGGAATTCTTGAAGGAAAAGTGGGGAACATTTTTTAATATAGTCTTTGGAGGTATCTAAAAAAGTAATGTTGTGGAAGGCCAAATTCTTCACCCAATTGGATAATTACTGTTAAACAATCAACAACTACATTAATTACAGTAAATTATTACAGTTTTATCAAAACAGGCTTTGGTAATGGTGTATAATAAAGAGACCTTCTTACCTGCTGCTGTTGATTTTACTGATTCTTACTCCATCCCCTCCATTGAGTGAATGATGTATCCTATGCCCTTCCTTATATTGCCCCTGGTAGCCCAATGTCTGCATCACCAATTCAGTGAGAGAACAAGAGACAGAAAACACCTGGGGTTATTAGGAGGTAGGTGGGCTGGCAAGAACAGATTACATGACTCCTAAGGGATGTGAAATAAAGCTGGTTGTACACAAGGCCAGACTTTATTCTTTGTGATATGGGATATGATTCCTGGACCCAAGAGTGCACACGTCGCTAATGTGTTGTTCACACACATGCATGCTTTGTACACAAACAAGGAAAAAAAGGTTACAAACACAGACACACATCACGGCATACACACAAACCGTAACACATTGATGGTAATGAATAACATCTCATATGAGAGTTACCAAGTGCAACACCTTGTAGCGTTCACACCATTTGGCAGTACTTCAAAGCAGAAAGTGGATCACCATAAACCCAGTGAGGAAAGGATCAGTGTCCCAAAAAGGGCAGCACACAAACACTGATCAAACCATTCACCTCCTTGATCTAACAAACCCAAAGAGCCCAGTAAACCCAGCAAACCTCATGGAAACCTGGCACTGCTGAACCAAACTTCACATGTATGGATGTAGTTTCATGTTAACTCTGAGTGATTCCTGGTTTGCTACCAAGATTTCACACAAAATCTGATGGAGCTATGTGAACTGCATTAAAATCAAACACAAAGGAATTATTAAAATGTTATTAATAACAGAAAACAAGTGCTGCAACAAAAGCAGTGACAAATGTTAATTAATTAAATTAATCTATTACTGAATTAAGCAATATATGGCCACGTGGACTGTATTTATTTATTCATTAAAAAACATTAAAAACTATCACAATGTACTTCATTTCTATAGCCTCACAAACTGAATGAATGCACTGCAAATTATTAGGTATGAAACAAAATAAATGAATAGAATGTTGATTTAATCACTATGGCACACTCCTCAAGTGATGATGATCAACCTGAGATTTGCCACCAGCTTTGTGTAAATGAATTTCAGTGTTGTGATATTGTGTATGTATAATTTATTCTGATGTCTTTCTTGAAGAGAGATCATTATTTCAATAATTAAATAAGACTTAATTAAACAACACAGCTTGATGTAAATGATGAAATTGCTGGAACTATCAAAAGTGTATTACTTTGGAGTACCATAGGGGGGAAGTGTTAGCTCAATGCAATGACTTTTGTAACCTAAATCTGAACACAGTCTAGGAAACAATATAACAATATAATGTATCTAATTATTGTGTTTAAAATTTGTTGCACATGTATTGTAGCTACTAGGTATCCCTCATGTTTTGAGACTTAAATCTGTTTAAGTAATTTGTGTAGTGTGTGTGTGTGTGTGTGTGTGTGTGTGTGTGTGTGTGCACGCGCGCGGGCGGGCGCATGTATGCAAGCATGGTGCACATATGGAGTCTATTCTATTCATATTTTATTTTAGGCCTATGATAAAATTATCATCAAAAATGATTTTTAAAAAAATCATATTCCTATGGGATATTGTGAGAATTAACCCTCATATTTAACATACAAAAAGACCCCCCCCCCTTCCCAAATTTATGATATCAAAATTAGGACCCATAGCAAACATGTAGCCTACTCTATAAATAATTCCATCTATCAAAAACCGCATAGGCATAGTGTTTCTGACTGGGATCCCAATACACTGTTTTTTTAAAAGAAAAAATAATTAATACAGGAACAGAAAACAATGACGTCACTGGGAACTAATTTTTTTACAAAGTCATATAAAAACTGGAGTGATAAAATAAAGCCCCTGTGAGATATGATAAAAAGTAACCCCTGGGGTCTGCAGATACCCCAGTCAGTAGGATTAGAGTTAAACATAAAAGTGAACATGTATCTAGATTAACAATGAGTCACAGGCTATTATACTGGGTGACATCATCATTTGATACCGCAGCCACCGCCTGTGCTTCCAATGTTTGGCTTGTCCGTCCTATGAGTTTGCAGCTGCGCACTCATGTCAGCGCCGACCACATTTAAAGAATGAACCAATGTCAAGTTGTCAACTGTCACAAAAATCTAGATCCGCTTACAACTTTCAAAATAAAGCCAGCATTTTCAAAACAGAGTGTGGACCTTGTGCAGCTCAGTTCAAATGCGTGGATTATTTAAGCAAACTTTAAATTAACAGACTTCCGATTTTATTCTTGTTCGCACTTGCTGGTTTGACACAAGTCAGGTATGGGGGTGTGTGTATGTGAAAAATGCAATGTTGATGCAGACTGAATAGACACACGCACGTCAAGAGAAGAAACGGGGTCAGTGGCGGAAAAGGAGGACACCTCCAAGTCGACAATCGCCCCCCGGTGACTCTCATGACTCTCCCCGGGGTGGGTCCAACCCCAAAAATCCGTCATCCTATTATGAACTGCGCGAGACTGGCTCAGGTCCAGAGTCCTCTTGCAGCTGCTTAGAAGAGCGAGGATAGCACTAAGACATCAGACTCAAGTGTCAGATGAGAGGCCCGTCCGCTTTTGTCCTGCGTTTCTCGGGCCCGGTGTCTGGCAGGCAGTCGTGCACTTTGCGTAAATGCGGTCCGAGTAGAGAAGACAGCCCTCCGAGGAGTATTTTAATGTTGATATTCAGTCTTTGTCAGTCATCGTGGTAGTGCATCGCGTTTTTTCGTAGCTCCGCTGAGCGGATGGAGTGAATTGTGCAAAAGGGGACTGAGACAGACCGCAGTTTGGTTGCGTGTGATGATAGGAGACACAATGACGCTCTTGTCTCTTCTGGGTCGGATCATGCGTTATTTTCTCCTCAGGCCGGAGACGTTGTTTCTGTTGTGCATAAGTCTGGCGCTGTGGAGTTATTTTTTCCACACAGACGAGGTGAAAACCATCGTCAAGTCCAGTCGGGATGCCGTGAAGATGGTGAAGGGGAAAGTGGCGGAGATGATGCAGAACGACCGACTAGGAGGCCTCAGTGTTCTGGACGCAGAGTTCTCCAAGACCTGGGAGTTCAAGAATAACAACGTAGCCGTGTACTCCATACAGGGGAGGCGAGATCACATGGAGGACCGCTTCGAGGTGCTCACCGACATCACCAACAAGACCCACCCGTCCATATTCGGGATATTTGACGGTCACGGTGGAGAGGTAGGCTGAGAGGGGAAAAGGCTGCAAAGGCCCATTACACCACAATACATTTCAAGCAGATTGATGCTGCACACCAAACTCCAGCATCACTTCTGTAGAGACAGACAAAGAGTTTGCTCCTTTTAATAAAGACACATTTTATTATTGCCATAACATTTAAGAAGATGCTGTTGGGTCTCGTGACAAAAATTCTAAACTGTAGCCTATAATCATACAGATTACATTCATATTACAAGAAGAAATGACAATATGGCAAGCTCTATAAACTCTTTGTTGAGGACAGTGCCCAGTGAAGTTGCCAGGTTTAGCCTATACAGGAGCACAATTATTTGAAGAGGGGGCTGACAGTGTTACTTCATTCTCAAACAGTGCATGCAGCCCCCTTCCCCCGGCCAGCATTGTATTCCTTTGTGTAGACACGTCTTCCAGCCCACTGCCAATCAGGGATTCACCACAATGAACTTTGTGTGTGTGTGTGTGTGTGTGTGTGTGTGTGTGTGTGTGCGCGCGCATGTTTTGTCTCTTTCCTTTTCTCTCTTGTCAAGGGGTCAGTTGTTTCTCATGGCTGCCTTCAGACCATGTGTCCTGGTGGCCATCTGTCACTCCTCAACCACTGTATTTCACATACTGATTCAGAGACTGCTCTTCTTGTTTTAGGTTTTTATTATTTTATTACACACAATGCAACACACAGCACACATGAAGTGAAAGAAACTTATGGAGACTCAAACAAAAGCCTCATAATTGTGGAGTGAAAGGTGTTATTGATCTCCTGATGTGTGTACAAAGGACAGGGTAGCTAGACCACTCTTTTAAAGCCACTTCCCCTTATTTTCATCATTGATTCATTGGCACATCATTTGTTTTGATCAGCCACAAGAAAATTAAGAACTTTAAGATGCTTTTTTTATCCAACCAACAATCCATAATCCAAATTTATTCATTTAACTATTGTAGACAGTGGAGAAACCATCAACTATTTACATTTAGAGGCTGTGAGCAGTGAAGTATTAACATTTTTTTTCAAGTAAAATGATTGAGATGATTGATCTGTCAATAAAATATGATTGCTAATTAATTTTGAGTGATTTCCAACTAATCTTTTAAGCTCTATTCTTTAGGTTAGTTTGATTTTCATTGATTACAAAAGATATAATCATAAGTAAAGAGGCTAGTTTCACTATGAAGATAAGATGTTTTTGAATTTGAATCCACTTCTAGTCTCAGGAACTGCTGGTTACATAAACAATTAGTAGAACATAAAATCAGCCTCTCCTGCAGGTTTACCATCAAACAGTATATATTTTTCAATTATCTGACTTAATGTACATCCATAGTTTGTTTTGGTCTCTTATAATTTACAAAAAAAAATACCAAGACTGCTTATTTGGTTCCTAAAAAAATCAGTTGCAGGAGTTTCCATTGGGTGCTGTTCAATCACAGAAAGAGAGAGAGAGAGAGAACAGAGACTAGAGGGTGTTTACCCATTTGGAATGCTATGTCTATTCCTGTCTATAAACAAATATTTATCCTTCCTGTCTGTCCTCACATCTCTTACAGTTTTTTTTTTTTACTTTCACTCTCTCATCATCTCTGGTTTCTTTCTGCCTTTTCTTTAAATGTGTATCTTGGGTGTTTTACTTATTGTCTTTTTTCTTTTATATTTTTGCTGTCATTCTTTTATCTTTCATTGATCACAGTCAAGTAGGATTTGTGGGCTCAAAGAGAAAAGGTCATTCTGTCATTGCCATCAGCTTTTATGGGATCGTTCACATCAATACTCAGACATCCTGAGATATGGAAACACTCTCTAAAAGTCGACTGTCCTAAGCACTACTACTACTACCATTAACTGGAAATAGTAAATCAATGGGAGATGAGTCTAATGTTAAGAGTCATTTGTGAAATATTATTTTATCCTGTGAGAGTCAGTGCTGATGAAATTTGGAAAATGACTGCATATGCGGATATGCAGGGATATTTATTTGCTAGTGCATTTTACATGTAGTTTTGCACAACTGTAAACAAACCCCCAATGACTGACACTGACACACACACACACACACACACACACACACAAAACTAATGTTAAATCAAGTGATGCCGCCAAACCAAATATGGGCAGATAGAACGGGCTGTCTCTGGCTGTGCTGTGTGTTCCGGCCCTGAAAATATGCAGGAAAGTTCTCAAACACGTCTCTGTTTTTTAAAATAGTTTTCATCATGGCAGTGAGTTATGGCCCAGAATCATAAAAGTCAGCACATTCTGCTGCTGCTCTTTTAATGTGATTCACTGAGACTATTTGCTGTTGAAACAGGGCATTGGACTACTTTACAACTCTGCTTTCACAGGCCTTTACACTACATTGCTGCATGAAATTGTATTTATGCTGACTCAAGTGGCAAATGACATTTCATAAAGTACCACAGAGATCCATACTGGAGATTAATCAAATTCTAATAAAGTAAGCTGGTCCAGTGTATCACAATCAGTCATTAAATCCTCAGACTGAAAAGTATTTGAGTCATTTATGGAATCTGTACTGGCCTTGGCATTTGCAGTTGTTTACAGCAAATGGAAATTTACACTTGAAGCGCTTTTCCTGAGCAAGGCTCACTGAGCCTCCCTCTCCAATTAAACAAATGAATGAATGCGTAAACTGTCCCAGGAACAGCAAAAGGGAGAAGGGAAGAGAGAGCAGCCGAAAGAGATGGTTTTCTCTACTAATTATGAGGAATATTTAATTTCCAGGTCATGTTCCATCTCTGTATTTTACTCCTAATTCCATCGATTTCATGATAAACACTTCAGATGAAATAATCATGGTTGTCAGTTCAAATCTCATCTGTGTTGGTCAGTAAACTGTCCCAGGATTGATACACTGAAGCATGTATGAAAGTATCTTCATTTCCATAAGTGCTGTGAAATTTAAATATGCTCTTTGTATCAACCGGTCCATTAGGATGGCATAAAATTTTCCCATTTTAGAGTTGGTTCAGCAGCATTAGCATAATGGAAATCTTGGCACAGCAAATAAAGGAAGAAGAAGCAGACAAGTAAGATGAGGAGGATTGCAAGTGAGCCGGAGGATGAGGAGGTTGATCAATAATTCATCACAGAGCACCTGCTGTATGAAACTGTAAATGAAATGCAAGAAGCAGTATACTAAATTAGTGTTACATTAGACCCCATTACCAGCTGTAGTGACGAAAAAACTTGCAACAGCAGCAAAATCACAAGATGGTATGATTATTCTGTGCTGCTAAGCTGTTCAACTGAGGATACTTCATTAAAAATATGATGAAATATGAGGCACACACAGTACAAGCAGTTATATGAATAAGAAGATCTTATACATATAAGCTTGAAGCTCCAACAGATAGAAACAATCCGGCATGTTTGTTTATTTCCCTGTACTGGTGCAGGCATGTGGGTGTGATCTGAGTTTTTCGGGGGGTTTTTTGAAGATTTTTTTCGGCACAGACGCCTTTATTGTAAAGTTGGTAGACAGGAAATGGGAGAGAGAAGGGGTAGTAGTCATGTGGTAAAGTATGCTCCGACCGCTATTCGAACCGGGGTCCGCCGCAAGCATTGCTCCACATGGCCTACGTTCTAACCACTGAGTGAGTCGAGTTTTGCCAGTTTAGACGGCAATGCTATGGCAGAGCATAATCAACTTTTCCACTCTGAAAGGTGGTTTCAAATTTTTGCGTCTTCAAGCCCCGAAAAGGCCATCGTTTACACGAAAAGCACTTCTGATAAAGTATTTCATTGTTTTTACCTGCGAACATCCCTGTGTAAACTGTCCCTAAGGCTTAAAATTTGTGCATAAATTGGAGTGTGATTACATTGAGTGACAGGTCTCAGGGAGTTGAGAGACCTGTTAGCTCTTTACTAAGCATCGGCTGGGCTAGGCTAGCCTCCCTCGTTGCTCCAAATATAGGAAGTACATGCCCACAAAAACCCAAGATGGCGCCATCCACTCGCCCATAGGATGAGCTTCAAAATCAGACTCCCCGAACCAATGGTTGCTACGTCCAGAGATATATAGTAACGAAGTAGAACTACTTCACTACTGTGCTAAAGTACTAAAATGCTGTGTCTACTTTTTTCTCTTACTTCCACTTCGCTACATGTTTTGGATGAATTCATTTTTTTTATTCTATAAACACACAGTCTGACCATCTCAAGCTTTTATTTTGGTACTTCCGGTGATCAGCAGTGTGAATTTGTATATTAGCTAAATATTTAGTTTCACCCCAAAAATTTTGAGTTAACATTTAACATTTAGATTTATATTCAACATTTAGGTGTATCATTTATTATTTAGATTTAACTCTTTAATATATTTCTAAGGTCACAAATATTGCTGTAAATGTGGCGAAGCGCCATGCAGCCCTAATTTGCTCTTTTGCTCTTTTGCTCTGTTTTGCTCTTTTAATCGCGATCAGTTGAACTTTAGAGTAAATGTGCTACTTTTTGCTAAAAGATCACAGTGGATAGAGGAATCTTTCCTGTTAATTTGAAATAAAAACATCACTTCCTGTGCAACATCATAGTGTGTCATTTCATGTGGTTCTAAACAGTCTCGAGTGAAGCAAAAGACTTTATGGCCTGTAGGAGTGTACACACCGGTGTTAAAATGTACCCTGTCTAAACTTTTAACTTACATTCATTTTAGATGTATACACATAGCCGTTAAGCTCAGTATTTATGAACTTATAACTTAATTAACTTATTAACAGATCTGAAAAAAACAGTCTTAATTCTTACTGTGCCTTTATCTCCTGACTTCTTCCCCATCACACAATTTCTTTCTTCCCTCTTCCAGGCTGCAGCTGACTACGTGAAGGTTCACCTACCAGAGTCCCTGAAACAACAGCTGCAGGCCTTTGAGAGAGAGAAGAGAGAGAGCTCTCTCTCTTATGCCAGCATCCTTGAGCAGCGCATCCTGACTGTGGATCGTGAGATGCTGGACAAACTCTCTGCCAACCATGATGAAGCAGGTCAGGAGAGGGTGGAGGAAGGTGGGAGGGCTATATAGATAAAAAAGAGGGTTTTTTTTCAGTTGTCATGTGAATTGTTTTGTGATTGCCTGCTAAGCTTTGGTGGATTAGAGATACAAAAACAATGCCTTTAAGTGCTCATTCATTGAGTTTTCATTCTCCCTGACTTTCAAAAGGACACAGCACCTAGCAAATCTTGCAATTTTCAATGTAGTAAGCTCTCAGCTGCTTCCTGCTGACATTTATGTTATTTGTGTTATTGATACTCAGAAATAAATTTTAGACCTACAGTCAAGAATGATCAATTGGTGTCACTCAGTAACAAATATGTCAACTAACAATTCCTCCTTTTATTGTTCAATACACCTTTATATTTTTGAATAATTTGTTTTTGATCAGTTGAGATTTTTACAGCTGGGCATATAAAAGCCAGATATATTTTTTTAAATTTAATTTTTAGTTGTATTCATTGTACCTGGCATAGTATTGACCCTGAACTCAACTGGATTATCAAGGAAAAACCTTCCCATCAGTGTTCACAATTGATTTAATATCCTTTTCCCTCAAAAATCTGTAGAAGATATTTTAAAGGTCAAGCTGTTTCTTAGTATAATTTATAAGTTTCAGTCATGAGGATTATATTAAGCCTCATAAGTCATTATTATAATGGACAATACAAGCATTAAACTGGAGAACAGCTGTCAGATTTTGCCACATTTGTATCCCTGGAAATGTAGAAATCTAATGAAATTTGAACAATAGTATGACAATATTGTACAACTGAAATATTCTGTTACATTTGATCTTAATTCAACTGAACTGTGTTTTGTGTAATCCATAAATACATACTGTATTTGGAAATTGCATTAATTTGCCTTGGTAGGTTTTCATAAATGTTTATCTGCATAAAAACAAATGAGTAACTACACTATGATATGAATCACCACAATTAAACTGCTTTGTAGTAAGCCTTAAGCATCTGTAACTGCCAGCTGCTCAACATGTTCGGATTTCAGTTCAAGTTTGACATTTCTGGGACATTCACATACTTTTCAAATCTGCCAGCTTCTTTAGCTTCCTGCTAAAGGACCCTCTGTTTTAATGTCTCATACAGGAACAACCTGTCTTGTAGCCCTGCTGTCAGACAGAGAGCTCACAGTGGCCAATGTTGGAGACTCGCGGGGTGTGTTGTGTGACAAAGATGGGAACGCTGTTGCACTATCGCATGACCACAAACCATATCAGCTCAAAGAGCGCAAGAGGATCAAGAGGGCAGGTAGATATAAGAGCAACAATTGTAGAACTCAAAGCAAAATAAATTTACTGTCCAGTGGTTGACATTTGGAGTCCTTGGCTGCCATCTGTTGGTCTATACTGTAACAGCATTGTGTTAAACATAGAGCTGTGTCACAAATAGATATTCTAGATGAGTGATTAAAAGATTGTCACACTGCATATGTACCTTTGTGTGTCAAGTCACAGATTGAGTCACACATGAAGTATTTTTCTCATTACCTGATCATCACACTATGCTTAAGCTCTAAAGCTCTGATGACTGAATACCTTTTCATCTTACTATTTCCAGGAGGCTTCATCAGTTTCAATGGATCCTGGAGAGTCCAGGGAATTCTGGCAATGTCCCGATCTCTTGGAGACTACCCACTAAAGAACCTCAATGTAGTCATCCCAGATCCTGATATCATGACCTTTGACCTGGACAAACTGCAGCCAGAGTTCATGATTCTGGCATCTGATGGCCTGTGGGACGCCTTCAGTAATGAAGAGGCTGTTCGATTTGTCCGTGAACGTCTGGACGAGCCTCACTTTGGTGCCAAGAGCATTGTCCTCCAGTCTTTCTACCGTGGTTGCCCAGACAACATCACAGTCATGGTGGTGAAGTTCAAAAGTGGGGCTGGGGGGAGTAGCAAGGCGGGGGAGTAGGTTAAGTTTAGAGGACACCTTGTCATCAGTGTTTTCTGTGATCTTTTCCATCTTCTGGATGGAGCAGCAAGCATGATATCACAGGAGGACTGAGACAAGATGAAGACTGAACACTGAGGACTGTATTTTGGACAAGTACACACACACACAAATATTTACAAACAGACCAACATACGCAAATTTTGTATGCAAACATAAGAAAATAAGGTTTTGTTTAGTCTGTAGGTTTTTGATTGCGACAAGGGCATTTAAACACAATACAGATTTCACAACCATCTGCTACCAGAATGAGGAATACATTAAAATATTGAAGTACACACGTGCTAAAACAAACACCAAACAGGATCTCTCTTAACCAGCACACATTAGACTGTGATTGATTAATGTTTACTGTACATGCACATGAATGGTACAGCTTCACTGGAGGCTTCTTCAGAGGAGGCTACAACTAGTGCCTAATTGAGCATTACTGTGCAACTACAGGAAGTTAATGAAAATGGATTTATGAAAAATCACTTTGCTTGTGGCATTTTGATGATGCTATCAAATAACTGTATGTACGTTACATTGTTGATCAGTAGAAAATAGTCAAACTCAGAAAAAATTGCCAGGGGATTCATAATTTTTTCATTTAAATTAAATGCTATAGCAAAAATCTAATTTGTGTATGAATCACTTACATTCTGTAGACATAAAGTTTAAAATGGATTCTATAAGAACTATTTCAGAGAAAATCTGCTAAACACATATTGAAACCTCTTAAACTTCTCCTGCAGCGTACTGAGTTTACAAGCTTTTTTTTTTAAATTTGGTGATTTATTGAAGTTTGTTTATTAATCCACTCTTTAACAAATACCATAACTGCCAAATTACATAATACATCATTTTATACATCCAGTTAAAATATTTTCATTACAGTTAAGTGTGCCATTTTCATGGTGGCACACTGCAGGCTCCATATACCTTACATTTGTATGATCAGTCTATTCTTAACTCATTTTTGCCAAAATAGGACTAGAGAAGTTTCTATAGCCTGCTAAATGTAGAACTTCCATTGGTTTGTGTGCATTTTGTGCAAAGAATAACTGTCCTTAAGTGTGATTTATCACAGCCAATTAGTTAGGGATAGAAAACAATGAATGAGCAGTAGATGTGTTTTCAGGAACAGGTTTGAGATGTTTCTTTATATAAATAGTTCCTGTTATGAATCCAAGCTGACCACAGCACTGTTCTCTGTAAAGGATGAAACAGCACATTTTTACAGCAACCTTTAAATTCTGCAGGAGGCAAGTGATGCTCAAAGGTATTGAGTATTTTTCCAAACATGCAACACAAAGACAAATACACAGTTCTAAAATAAATGCACTTTTCAGATATTTATTTTTGTTTTCAGGGATGGGGGTTAAATTCTTACATATCAGCCAATGTAAACACTGTATATCCTCAGTAATGCAAGAGGGTTTTAATGTGTATAAAACCTGATTTAGTTCCAGGCCTTCACCTCTTGATAATGCAATTTCATGGAGCAGATGTGAGTTGTTCTATTGAAGTGGTTTTACACCATCTGTATCAGGGCATGTGCTTTGGCTTATCTGAGTTCAAGAACGAAGTACATACAGATACTGATGGCTGCCTTTGACCTGGGAAGGTCACTAAAAAGGTCACTAAAAAAACTAAAACACTAAAACAGGACTCATCTGCTGCCATGAGAAACAGACTAAGATGACACATCATGTACTGTACTGTGCAGCTGCAGCCGTAACGCTAGTAATATGATATGCTCCTGAAGCAATACAACTGGTGTCATTAACCGCCACAACATGTCAAGGAAAGTTACAGTAAACCATACTTGATTTACTACCTGTTTAAGTTCAGCTAGTTTTTACCACTGTGTTTCATGACCTTTGCATCAGATGAGAGGAGCGACAAGCCTTTTTTTTAAATTTAAGTTTACCTAATGCCTTATTTATTGAGTTTTGAGAAGCATCTGGCAGATTGTCAACTCTGTACTGTATATTCATTTTTGTCCTTCTGTTAATGAGCAGAAGTTTCAAATAAAATAGGTATCCATTGCTTTAATTTGAGGCCAGTCCATGATTCACTATGTGGAGCTGATGCTCTGTGTAAAAAAAAACAAACAAAAACTGTAAAAACAAGCAAAAGAAACTTCTGTATGTAAACTATCAGTATTAAACTATTTCATCTGAAATGTACTCTCCTTCACTCTGTCAGTTTGACCACTGATCTTTTCCAAGCCTTTTGCAAATTAATTCTTAGCATGAATTTTGCCATATAACACGTAAAAAAACGACGACCTTTCATCACTCATTCATGTTGACATTTATTTATTCAATTATTAATTCTCATCATATTCTACTTGTATCCACACAACACTTGAGTCAAGTTTCAGATATTCACACCTGCTCAGGCACCACTACTGATTGCAGACGGCTCATTCTCTCCCGCCCCGTACGTTTTATTGCCTGTACAGAAATCCCCCCCCCCCCCCAAAAAAAAAAAACCTCTCACCAGATCAGCTGTTTGTTCTAG
>JANJYP010001139.1:0-13654 GCA_024605115.1 Rastrelliger brachysoma | reverse complement strand
TCCCATGGAAATTTCCTTGGAATTTATCAGAAATTTTCTGCCCGTTTACAACCTTGGATGTCACAAATCCTGCTCGGAGGCCCACCCTTCAACTCTGATTTTCACTGAGCACTAAGAAACTTTCCCTCTTCACCAGATGAAGCCAAAAGTACAAGTAAGACACATTTTCGAATGTCGGAGGGGCTTAAAGTATATACGTGTATGTGTGGTCAAAGAGAATAAAGCAGGCACTGTAATACTGGCTGCTTGGAATGCACTGATCCAATGCTTTGTCTTTACAGCCCCCAATGACGACACCTGAAGGTATTAAAGCACTATACACCGGGCCATGAAATTAATGAGACACACAAGAAAAACTACATCTCTGATCTGCTGCATTTGCCATTTCTGCTGCTGAGAATGAAGAATTTAACTGTCCCCAGGATTTTATTCAGCAAATAAGTAGCTTCTTGTCAATAAACATCCTCATAACTGCATTTAATTTATCGCCGACTGAAAAACCACCCCATAGAATATTAATGTTCCGTAAGTGACAACACTTGGGAGTTTTTTTTAAATTCAGTGCTGGCCACAGCTCTGAATAGCTGTATGACTCATTCAAAAAAAGTTGAAAGCTAAGTTTGTTTTTGCAGGTAATAAAAAAGCGGCTAAACAGATAAGCAGCCGGTCGTTGTAATAAAAAAGCCACACTGGGAGATGCTGAGGTGGCCAAACTAGGCCGCAGGCAGGCATCTGGAGATGATGAGCAGATACACGAGCAGGTGGATGTACACTGGCCACACACTTTTCCCCTTCAGCTGTAAGGCAACACTATAGGAGAGTTGTAAGAGGCTTGATTTGGCAGCAACTGACCCACAGGGGGAAAGGAAGAGGAAGAGGAGGAGGACACACACAAAGCAGCAGGGGGCCATCAATTTCACCACAGACCCACAGACAATGCCGGAGATGAGAGAGAGGAGACCAGGTCAGTGTAATGGCCCCCCANCACACACACACACACACACACACACACACACACACACGCACACACATATCCACGTGTCACAGGTAGCTCGGCACTGACAGAANACACACACACACACACACACACACACACACACACATATCCACGTGTCACAGGTAGCTCGGCACTGACAGATCCCCGAGGAGTGTAGGGAGGCATGGGGAGATAAGCAGACTGCACATGGCAAGAGATACAGGTTCTACCTCTGATATTGTTTAACAGTGAAGAACATTATCTAGGTGATTAGTATGTATTGCAAAATGAACCCCAGGCCCTTGGTCTTATCACGCACCTAGTGTGACTTTCTATTCCAGGAAATCAGCCTTGCTGCCTGTAAGGCTGTCTGTTAAAAATTATGCTGGGGGTTTTGCTTACAGAGGCACCATGTGGAGACCAAAGCCCAGCTAGGTCTGAAAATTGACCTTTACATAAATTAAAAAGGTTGGGAAAACACACTGAAGGCTACATCCCTGTGCTGCTAGTAGATACCCACACACAGCCTCAGTCTGGCACATTCACACATATTCTCTCTATCTACTCACTAATTTCTTTTAATTATTTGAATATAACAAAAAAATGCATATTAATCCAAAACGTGTTTACTACTGCAGCCTAAGAGCGGAAAGGGCCTCCCAGCAGAGGCTGTTACAGGAAACAGTGAATATATAGCGCAGAGGTCTGTTTCTGAGACCTCCTGCAAGGATAATACTCTGAATGATCCTTCCATTCTTCAGACTAACTCAAGAGACCAAAAAAAAAGAAAAGAAGAAGAGCACTTTTGCTTGCTAGATGCCTTGAAAACAGGGAAGTTGTCCGATGCCTAAAATCTCACACTGTGCTTGCTGCAGCAGCTCTTAGAGACAACACTTTTAGGAGGAGACACACGCACACACTGCAGACACACACAGTACACACGCACACACAAACAAACAAACAAACAGAAAGAAGCTTAAGCAAAAACATGCCAAAAGCATTTCATGCCAGCAACCCTTAGTTTTTGAGCTGATATGCTCAGAGTGCAGGATACAAAGTCACAGGGATCTATTTCAGTATTGTCAAACTCCCACTCCTTCGATCCACTCATCTATCCATCCATCTATCCAATTGCCCCTCCCCTTTATCCACCTCCTGCTCTGCATTGCAAGTTGCCGATGCTCTGACAGTGAAACAGGTGTCTGGGCTATTAGTAATAGTCTTTCTGTGCCACCTCCTCTATCGCATCCCTCTGATGACAAGCATAAATCAAGGCCATGTGAAAAGTGCTAGTTAATCAGGACAGAGCTACAATAGCAGCCAGGCAGTGTCCCAGTTGTCAAACACCAATGATATAGCTTTCTGTTGATGCGAAAGATCTCAAACAGGCTGCGCCAAAGCAATGATTAAAAAGAGTGCACCAGTGTTTGTTTAGGTAAGAGTTAAATATGAGTTCCCAAGTTCAGGCTAAGCAGCAAAAATCCTTTTCATCTTCCATCATAAAATGAAGACTCATCTACCTAAGAGGTGTGTTGCGTCATCCTCTCTCTCTGAATCATATTCGCTTTCCAATATCCCGCCCCCTCTTCCCACTCTAATTTCCTCTCATAAAAAGACTGAATTCTACGACTCTCCTTGGCTTGAATTTTTATGTCTTTTCGTGGCCCATCTCAAAGGAATGTTGTCAAGGTAATGTGATGATGACCCTTACACTCCTCATTAAATCGCTCAGTATCAGAGCATCAACTAAATGTAAAATGTCGAAAATGTAAATGTGAAAACTCAGCCAGACAGCACAGACAACCTTAAAAAAAAGTGCTTAGGAGTTTGTTTTTTTCTATCTCAACTAAATGGTCTTAGTAACATTTGCTGACATTACCACTCACATATGAGCATCCACGTCACTACATTACAAAGAGGATCCAGAAAGTCATTGAAACACAGTTTCAGATTTGTGAGATCTTTATTCTCTTTGTAAAAATACAAAGAGCAATTTCACTGATCTCAAGGGTAGAAATTCACATCATGATACCATGTATCTCCATTTAGTTGGTTAAGGCCATGTGAAGCTCCTGTTTCTCACTTAAAGACAATGGTGGGAAACCAATTTTTACCTTTTGAAATACAATCACAGTAATCTTCATAGAGTAATTTTTCTAATCTGTCTAATGTGATCTGGATGGTAGAAAAGAGTAGAATAGAGATGAAATGTTTCTGTTCATAAGGAAAATAAAGCTTTCACAAATCTGAAAGTGGAATTTAAAAGCATCAATGCTTCTGCTAAGATGTCTAAGAGTTTTTATAAGTGTAAGTGGGGGAAAAAGGAGCATCAGCAGTTAAATATCATCATTAATGTTTCTCTTTATTCTGTCTGCTTATCTTTGTCAGTATTCAAACCAAGCAGGCAGAGGTCAGTACTCAAAGTGATCAGTCAAAGGAGCGAACTCAAAAAAGAGTTGCAAAAGTCAATTTGACAAGTGAGCAAGTGTTGAGCGTGTGGGGATGGTTAATGCTTGTCATACTGAACCACATGGACCAAGCTTGTGTGCACACTGAGCAGATACAGGCTCTCGCAAGGATGGTTTGCAGCTTGCAGATACTGTCCTGTGCACTCACAGAGCAGAGATGCTTCCTCACAAAGAGGGTTTTCCTCACACAGATACTGTTCTGTATGTATGTGCCAGGTTTTGAGACTAATTAAACGCCGTACACAACGTTACTTAGACAGCCAGACAGGCAGTCCAAACAAAGTCAGTTAGATTCAACAGCACTAAAGAGATGGGTGTCAGAGTGACAGATGGAAAGTTGAGCATCTGTCACTGTGCTGAACCATTTGGCCGAAATCAAAGGGAGATGAGGGCCTTCAAAGGACAGGCAAAGCTGTATCTGAGGCCAGACATGCTCTGGTGTGCTCCATAGATAAGAGCCAAGGGGTTATATTGCTTTTCTTCTGTTTCTCCCTTTGTTCTCCTCTGTCTTACGGGAGTGGAAGGGAGATGGAGAAAAAGAAGACAGGAAAAAAAGAGAGAGATAGAGTGGGAATGAGTCATGAACAGGTTGCCTGTCTCCTCCTGCCACAGTGTGCCGTGTTGATCAAACACTCGTTAGTAGAATTTGCTCAGTGTTTCCGGACAGCGAGGGTAATGAGCAGAGGTGGCTGAAGCAAAGGGTTGCCGGGCCATGATGTGGATCATTTCTGACAGTATTGGAGTACTTTTGCCTTTGAGCCATTCCCTTTCCCTGCCTTCTCCAGGTTGCTGCAGACAAACGGTTGCCTCCAGCATACTTTCAACAGGGAGCGCTTTGACTCAGCTGGATGCAAGGCATGAGCTAAATAGCAGAGCCATCCTCTGTGGAATTTGGAAGTAAAAGCACACACACTGCCTGAAAATCTCAAGGGGTTTTCAGGTTTACTTTCCCTGGCACCAGGTGAAGAATACAGCAGCCCTGAAGCACCATCAATGAAGTCAGCTGCTGTGCTTTTCAAACGGGCAGCACTGGTGTACCGTAGCTCTGTCCTCCAATCTTTCTTCTCTGCGGAAACAATTTTCCCAAAAATAAGGAACGTTTTTGTGTATTTCTTAACGGATGCATAAAATAAAAACTAATGTACATGGTGGGTTTTTGTCATTGTCCTTGAGGGATTACAGACAGTGCATTTTGGTTTCTGCATTGGTCAGCAAAATTTTCAAAGGTCAGACCAATGTTATTGCGCTGACAGTGATTTTAAAAGATTTTCAAAGTAGGGTTGCTCCAAAACAAAGGGCAGCATTTGGCATTATTGGATTGCAACAACTGCGTACATCAGATACATTGATTTTTCTGCTACTGGTTCCCATTATAGTGATGTAGGCAGTGTGTGAGCTGCTATATACTGTATGACAATGTGGTAAAGTGTAGAACGCATGCTTAACGCTGGCTGATGAGACTCAGGTGGACTCGTTCTCCTCTAGCAAGGACAAGTCGGTGTGATGGCTGATAATGATGGAGGATGAGATGAGGAGCTAATGTCCTGTCACTTTAATACACTTAAGCAGAGCATCATTTAGGTTTCACTTTAGCTGACTTCGATAACCAGGCAAAGTAGGAATGTGGAGTCTGTGCTTAGAGTGTACATTTATTGCACATGTGGATAATAACACGGTACACAAAACAATTGTTTGATGAAGATTGACTTTAACTTCCAAGTAAATTAACAACAATTACAAACACAAAAGGTAGTTCAGAGGAGCTTGACAGCAAATTAGCAGCATTTGTCAGTCATAAAAACAGGTCTGGCTATCAACACTTTAATTCTGAATTGTAAATTGTTTACAATGTCCAGAGGAATAGGTTTGAAAATTGTGACAAAATACAGACAAATTGAAACTAAGCAATAGTGATATAATGGAGGTAATGCAGCGCAGTGGGCAGGCTGAAGCTGTGGAGAATTCAACACAACACCCGTAATCATAGCAGTCGAGATAATGATTTAGTTATTTCATCCTGTTTCCTAAAATGTTTAGCATATATTTTGTCTATATGTTTGCTTGTTGTAGTTACTGTAACAGTGTGTCTAATTGGTTACCAAAAACATAAAAAGCCATAATAAGGGCTTTAATTAAGCGTTTTACTGCTGACAATCCCTTTTTTGCAGCATTTCTCAGCCCAGTTTATATCTAACACACTGCATGTTTTCATTTGGTTTTAATCTTATTTATTATATTGCTTAAAATGATAAGATTTGCATGCNCAGTGTGTCTAATTGGTTACCAAAAACATAAAAAGCCATAATAAGGGCTTTAATTAAGCGTTTTACTGCTGACAATCCCTTTTTTGCAGCATTTCTCAGCCTAGTCTAACACACTGCATGTTTTCATTTGGTTTTAATCTTATTTATTATATTGCTTAAAATGATAAGATTTGCATGTACTCTGCCATCTGAACAACAACAAGGCAGAAAAGCAAAGAAAACAGTTTTGATTGAAAGGTTATTTTATCACTTTTGTTATTTTAAGGACCTTTCTTTTTATTTTTTTTTTATTAAACATTCATTTTTGTTTTTAATTGTAAACATAAACACAGAAATTTGCTCTTAGAATGTGAGACTGTCAAAATGATAAAACCTCAGTTGGTGGCAGGGAGTTTCCCATGCTTCCATTTGTGAAACAGTTTTGAATGAGATTGCTGGTTTATATCAACAACAATAAAGAAAATAAGCTTAATATTTAAAAGTAGAAAGGTAAAACTAAATGGAGTGATAACAGACTTCACTGACAACAAGCCACTAAAGTG
The DNA here is from genome assembly GCA_024605115.1 of Rastrelliger brachysoma. Lineage (NCBI taxonomy): Eukaryota > Metazoa > Chordata > Actinopteri > Scombriformes > Scombridae > Rastrelliger > Rastrelliger brachysoma. Next base: position 7,404 of record JANJYP010001139.1, on the reverse strand, counting down.
GGATAAAACAACAATGGCTGACAACATATTAAGCAAATCGATTTTATGGTCATTTTTAACCGTGAACAAAGAACTTGGTGTCTAATGACCTAATGGCATGTTGTGTGGGTTTGTGCTTATATTTAACATAGCCACATTAAAGCATGTTCACATATATATTCATCTGTGCTTCAAATACGACTGAGACTAAGTGGAAATAAGCATGTAATTCAGATGAAGCAGCCTCTACATTCTTGATTTTGGTTCATGAAGGGTGCTGCTCATAGAGGAGGCTTTGGACTAGATGTCCTCTGCACTGGTTATCACATGACATGGGCCTAATTAACTCTAGAGTGGAAAACAGAGCCTCTGCAAGGAGCAATAAACATTCTCCATTAAAAACCATCTAATTAGGATGCAAGCTACGAGGGCTTGAAGGAGACCATAACAAACACGGAGGCCAGTGTAATTGTCAACCGAGCTCTGAGGAACACAAACATAATAGACATAATCAGCTGAGCACCTCCTATAAGGTCATGAGAGAAAGGCTGTAGAAGTACTTCTCCATATCTGACTCAAGTTTCCAGATGGTGTTTTCCACGACTACAGACAAGGTCACACACATTTCTACAGTCACGTACTTCAGATGGCATGCCATCAATTATAACCTCATCTATCAATTGGTACCTGGCAAGGAGGAGCATGAGGAACAGGGACAACTTCTCATAAAATTCTGCTAAATTCTTCTCTAGTCAAAATGTTGTGGACAAATCCACTTCAATTCAAAATTTGTTTTGAATTGGAGAGCAAAGTGATGGCGGTTAACAGACAGGCTCTATTTCCCTTTCATAGTGGCTCTTAATAAACCACATCAACCTCTTTAAACATTGTCAAAAATGTGTTTCTTTTTGGGTCGACCTTATTTTTCCACTGCTTTTAAAAGTAAGCAGCAGGGCAGCCAAAGTCAACAAAGTCAAAAGTTATGGGAGAAACTGTACAATTTCCAAGTCAGCCACTGCTCGAGACCTTTAGGCTCCATGGTTGATCGATAGTAATGGAAACGCCAACAGGCTTCCAGGGCCCATTGCCAATTTAACCTGTTTTACCATGACTCAATTCTTCCTCAAATAACCCAGATGCTTACTGGGATGGACTACGGGTTTCTGGTGCTGATAAGATGAGTGTGCAGGAGCAGAGGGAAGGAAAGATGGATACAGAGAAACAGTTTTAATGTGTGCATGACTCTGTGTGTGTGTGTGTGTGTGTGTGTGTGTGTGTATCTCCACTGGTTTAGACAACAATGTAAGGTGGTCTAGATAGGGAAGGTGAGAGAATCTACAGCATGGTATCCAACTGATGAAACCCAAGCTCAATTTACCTCTACTTGCTTAGGTATGCTTCACACACACACACACACACACACACACACACACACACACACACACACACACACACACACACACACACACACACACACACAAACACATACACAAAACACCCCTGCCAGCCTCATTGCCAATTTATGTATCATGCTGAGCAGATTATGAGTTCCTGTGTCAGGTAAATGTGTTTAGAACGATGGGGAGGAATGATTTTGACTGTGAGTGAAAATAATAAATAGACAGATTCATCTCCATAAAAGCTTTCAAGGATTCAATCATGGTCAACAACTGCCTGCTGTCAATATAACTGACAATGGGCTTATTTTTATCTCAAATGTACGGCCCTTTTTTCATCCTTATTGTGCTCATGCTTTGTTTGTTAAGATTTCTCCACCCTGTGGTGTTTTAGCGGACAGAGAAAAAGATTAAATCACTTTAAATAAAGCTTTAAAACAAAACACAACAGGCAATAAGCAAACTTAAATCTAGATTAATTCAAAACCGAATTTAATATAAGACTGCATTTTAACTAGGTGCACATTGCAATTTAAAGAGTGATTACGCGTAATCAGGTTGCACTGGAATTTGAGGCTAATTTAAGCCCCAATTAGGGATCAATTCTACACTGTCACTTGTTTAATTTGTTCAGATGACTTAATTTATTAAGATGACCCTCAGGGGTTAGAGTACCAAAGGCAAACAGCTGAGATGAGAATGAACGCATCTCTGAAACAACCTTATCAAGGCATGGTGTTAAACTATTGACTAAAGACAAAATGACTTGATATTAAATCCCAAAAATCAAAGTATCTATGGATGCTATGATTTTATTGATTGTATTTAGGTTTTATCATACTGTATACATGTCTGGTAGCATTTTGTTTCTCAATGTAAAATATCTTTATAAATGTAGGTATTTAGGTACACACCTGGTTGGAGAGAAACAGATGAAGACAGACAGGGGGACAGCATGGGGGGCTGAGACATCTGCTCAGGTATATAATGATGATGCTGTGAGAGAGGAAAGGAATAAGAGATGGAGGTCACGTTTGCTAGCAGAGAGTCTCCATCTGTCCCCCGGGGGTTAGTAGGGTGAGCCAGGGCGGGGGATGTGGCGTTGGGGGCTACAGAGGTTGACTGGTGGTGACGAGGAGAGTTCATGGCAGACTTGGGGTGTTTGCCAGTTCAATTTTTATCCCACAGGCCGAGCAAACAGTAAATGAGGTGCGCTCATAATGAAAGCGTTCTATCAGGTTGGCAATCTGCGCACACACGCACAAAAGCTGAGGTTGGGATGAGGTGTAGTTTGTATCGATTTGCCCTCTCAGGTGAACTGTGCAATACGGTGTCTTAAAGAGGATCGTGTTGGCGTGGGTTGTATGCAGTGTAGAACATGGAGAGAGGTGGTACAGACATTTTGAACTTTCATCCTTTCTTTCATGTCTTTTCATAAAAGGAGCATTTTCCAAGAGAAAAGGGTTTCATGACACTTCAGACCTTGAAAATGTCATCACCGAGACGGTCTTTGTTAAAGCATAGACGGCGGTACACAAATAGAGGAAATACTAAAAGGACACCGTGTTATTGCAAACATCCAACAAATTATAGTCTACATAAATCAATCACGGGGCATGATGATGATTGAAGGGCACATATTCCACATCCTCTATAATCAATTCTATCTACATGAGTGTGTCTGATAGATATTGAGCCGGTATTTTCACCTTTAGATGTTTAAAACCAATTCCTGTCTGTTGTTGTATCCACTGGTAAATGTACATCGAATAAGAAATGAGAAGATCGAAGAAAAAAGTCTTGTATTGTTTTCCCTCCAGTCATACACACGTTGCTATTTATATTCTATTTAAACTCTTTTTAATGCACAGATTGAAGGAAGGGACTGTGTATGTACCTTATATATGTGACAAATAAACTTGATTTATTGACAGCTGTTTCCACCAGTCAGAGAAAGTTTAAACCAATTAAAGGATTGTATTTGGTATTGAGAATAATGACGTGTGCTATGCAGCTACATTTCTGAAAAATAGCAACAGAAACAGGGCTACTGTGAGTGTACATTAGATTATCACAGCTGCAAGGAACGAAGAAATAGGTCATTATCAGGCTAGGACTTTTAACGATTACTGCTATGTCAAAATCTCAAATGTGAAAAAGGTCTACTGAATCACTGTAGGCAATGTTACAAATCAGTAAACAGGACTTATTCGTGGCAGTATTTAAATTCTAGGTTATTTCTGCATGAATCAGATTAATGTTTTTATTTGTCAGGTATTCAGTTTCCTGGATTAGTCAAAGTCGTGCATCCTCATATGGTTACACTGATAGAAGATGTTATTCATGTTGTCCACGCCTACTGAGAAGCTCAAGAAAATCTTCCTTTCCTCAATAGCTGTTTTTTCTGTGATGATCAGCATGTGTTCAATATGTGTATTCATGTCCATTCACATCACACAACACTGTGCAGGTGTTTGCACTTTCTCTTGCTGCTGTTATTTTTGTCACCTAGCTGAAATAAGCCTCTGACACAGAAAATAACAGCTCTGTTTCCCCTCTCTGTCTGAAACACGAGGTGATGACCTCCCACCAGAATGTAAAGTGCATCTTTTTCTCTCTTTAAATGCTTGGGGATGAATCAGTCGAGAAAAAAAAGGTGGAGAGTTTCAGGGGCCTGTGCTATTGATTCAATTTCTATGACCACAAATACTTTAAAGCATAATAAGCCTATGCTTCAACTCCCCATACCCTTTCAAGTCTTGGAATGGCCTTGTCGTTACCTACAAATCACAGCTCTCCGCAAAGCTGCCCTCTCTGGAGCGATATGTCAGTGACCACAGGGGAGGAAAAAAAACAGAGGGCAACCGACACAAGCAAGCCTCTGAAAAATGTAATGGTTTTTGTTGAGGATTTAGCCAGTGGTATAGCGATGCAAGAGTATCATTCATGTTCCAGACACTGCAGATCCTCTGGGGAGATGGTGAATATTAAAGGGCTTTGCTGGAGCCTTCCTCATGAAGGCTCTTGACAGGAGATTTGTTTATGACCTTCAAAAAAGGAGGAGGAAGTCAATGATAGCTCAGACTGCCTCTTTTGCATCTCCAGGCAGCCGCTTCCATAGCAAGAAAAAAAAAGAAGAGAGAGAGACAGCTGCAGTTTCAATTCCAAGTATTTATTGTCGTCATCAGACCTGTGCAGCTCTCATACCTTTTTTTTATCACATAGGCATATTTCTTTTAAGTGAAAAGTGAACGTAACACAATAACAGCAAACAAACTAGTGGCTCAGAGAGGAAGACCTAGTTAAAAATGTTTTGCATCAAAGTACCCAAGACTGGACAGTCAACATTTTACAAGTAGAAAGAATACGGAAGTGAGTTGTGGGGAAATTGCTGACAAAAAATATTCAACTGACACTTTCCTCAAATTAAATTATTGCTGACCACAGACACTAGGCTCATTTCACTGTGAAATACATCAGAGCTGTCAACAATTAGTGTGAAAAAGCAGAAAGCAAATCAATGCATTCTTGGATACGTTGCAGGCTTCGTATTCCTAAACCTCGTATATGACTGGTAGTGTAAGCCACCTGTCCTCATTTCAACCCATAAAGAAAGAGATTTCCAGAGTATCATGCTGTCTCAATGGGTTGGGGAATAATTGCCTGAGATATCAAGGCAAATGAGAGAAAACCAAATGCCTCAATCTGTCAGTTTAAGCAATATGAGTGCGAGTGACGTGCTTTGTTGCTCACCAGCAGCAACTGTCTCTGTATAAAGGTGCCAAGTGAGAATTAAAAGCAAGCAGGCGTAATGCGTGAGGCATCTCAGACTGTGTTTGTTATATGCTGCGTTCCTCTAAGACACAGTTAAAGCAAATCCACAACTCTTCTCCTCATGCAAACTGAAGCACAGTGGTCTCTCTTAAGACAAATGTGCACAATATCGGCTGAAGTCTTGTGGTTCATTTGTGTCAAATGAGCTGAACTTAAGACAGAGTAGTGAAGGACTTTAATTAACACAGGTTTCAGTGAAGTTTTATGGCACATTTTACCAATAAGTGCATATAAATCCTGATTAGCCATGGTTTATGTGAGCCAAAGTAAAGATCCCTGTGTAAAAAAATGTGCTGCTGGGGAGCTTTTTCCTTCAGCAGATTACAATTTATTACCTTAGGTGCTCCTATGGCCTGACACTTCTTCCAGAGCACAGCTGGGAGGCTGTCACCAATACTGGCAAACTATAAGAGGTGTGTAGCAACACATTATGTAATAACAGTGCGATATGTAATAATGTAATACATTTTCATCTCATTATGTAATAATGCCACATTTTGTAATAATAAGGACCGATCTAAAGAAATCATCCCTGGATGTCATCCCACTGACAGCACGTCAGTCTGTGGTGAGAGGAGCAAAGTCGCATTATAATAAATAAATGAGGACTTTGATTGACAGTCAGCGTTTTATCGTTCATCAAATTGCTTTGAACGTGATTCAGTGATGTTGTTCTTTTCCATTTTGTCCTTATAGTTGCGGTGTGGACTCCACCATCCATTTGAATTACAATGACTAACTATACACTTAAAAGTTATCATTCTCAGTGTGAATGGCCTGTTATAGTGTGAACGGTATTGCACTGAAATCGGAGCAGGACAGCGCCATGTTCCGTCATCTCTGTCCTTGAAAAAAAATCAAACCACTGTTTTGATGCCTTCCAAAATCTGCCTGCTCCACTTACATGCTCTAATCACATAGGCCTATAATATTTGCATAGCATAATTCTGATTGCATGTGTGTAAGTCTTCCAACATGTCTGTGTTATGTCAGTAACAGTCATTTAGTGCTTTCTCTATTATAATGAACGCTGCTGTATATGATTTAGATTTAACCAACAAAACATCCTACTAGTTTTAAAATTAAATCTCATTTACGATTTATGCTGGTATGCTTAAAGTCAATGTTGTTCTGGTAGCATTTTGTAATGACTGACACAGTAACAACTTATTACAAAGTGCAGCAGATTATTACAAAATGCAGTGTTATTACATAATGAGATGAAAATTTATAACATTATTAAAATACTGCACATTCACATTCGCACGTTCACATTCATGTTTAAAACCAGTGGTCTGGCAAATTTAGTCCTTTTCACAATTGTGTACACTAACCCATAGACCATCATGACAATAGTGAAACTCATCCTGAAACGACCCCCACATACAACAGGTCCAGATTTCTATTAATAATGTATTTTTTGGCAACACAACAAGTTTTACTAACCACTCAATACATCCATCAATAAAGACTAATGTCCACCGCCATATAAACCTATTACCCTTTGCTGATCTATCTTCATTTTGCAGTAAATGAGAAGAGAGGAAGACCTGACTTGGCTGTCTTTGGAAATTAGTCTGCTCTTTCAATAACTACACTCGTGGTCCGATACAGGCAATGTTCAGCATGGAAATCAAGGTCATGGATGCTCTTGTTTATCGAAGAGTGAGAGAAGGGGCACCAGTTGAGAAATATATAACTGCTTTACATGAATGCATAAAAGCTTTGGCAGCTGAGTAAATAATATGCTTGTAGAATCAAATCATGTGCTGCATACAACTCCCCAGCTACCCCTCAAGCATGCCAATCTATAAAACCTCCCCCTTTCATGTTAATGCTCTAACTCTGAGATGTTTTTTTTTGTTTTGTTTTTATAAATAAAAAATAAAGGTATTTGCATTTTTAAGCATATGGCTTTTGGAGTTCTTAGTGTCTAATGATAGTGTTATGGCTTTGAAATGGCTTAAAAGTTATTGGATGATTTTTAGAGCTCTCAAATCCCCCACATTTGTGTGAAACCCATCCAAGCTTGTCTGACCAAAAGTCTTGCACACACATACATGCTCACACAAAAATACATGGACAACAAAATGGAAGGTTGGAGAGAGTTTGTTCCAAGTTTCTTTTTTTCCATTTTTCAGCATTGTGTGCTGAGATTTCACACAAAGAGCAAACATGTTATATGGTTCTGCTG
>JANJYP010001130.1:0-10750 GCA_024605115.1 Rastrelliger brachysoma | reverse complement strand
TGTGTGTGTGTGTGTTAGGTTAATCTGGAAAGTCATAGCTGTCAGGAAATTGTTAAATATTTATTGTTATTAAATATTACATAATCATTATATCAACTCATTTCCAGTTCCTAATAAAGTCCTTGACATATAAGATACTGTCTCCAATTTAGAATTTGTAAATCTACTAGTTGAGTCAGACCACTTCTCATTAGAATAGAGTAAATGCAGAGCAATAATTAGACACTAGGTGGAGGCACAGAGTCATTAGATCAGTGCTGTTGCTCTGGCTCCTCAGACCCCCCCTCCCCCCAACTTTCCCCTACAGGGACCCTTCCAGTAAAATGAATTGAGCCAGACAGCGGCTACGTCACAGCGATTGCACACATCAACGAAACTTCTGTGATAAGTTGGAGCAAACCCCCCCCCCACCCCCCTCTCCTCCCCAACCCGCCACCTCTCCTCTAACACCCGGCTGTTTGACAGTTGTCCAATTAGGACTTATCGTGTTGAGTGCACTGATTAAACCGGAGAGGGGAATCCTGATGTCAACATCTTCACCCAACTGATGAGAGCTTTAGAAGAGAGGGAGAGAGAGAGTGAGAGAGCGACAGAGTGAGAAAAGGCACGGAGAAGACTTGACAGAGCTAAACCCTCCTGGGGAAGTGTGCAAACATGAGTCACCAGCAGTGCTTGCTTTGCTTGCCATCCACTGAAACATGGACAACACTAATATAAGACCCTATCTGTTATCACTACAGCATCACGTACATTAATCTTAGAACAAATTCAATTTATTTCCCTTTAGAATGAATAGTGGTGGGTTTAAGTTTTTTGAAACTTTTAGGAACACCAGCATAAAAAAATCTACTTGATATTTTCACCATGAATACATAAAATTAGACTGGAGGATAAAATCAGAGAGTGTTGCTGAAACACAGGAGGGGTGTTCTTGCTCTGTTCCAGTCTATATCTGACTCATGCAAGCCTGCAGATCTAATTATAGTATTCATTACAGTTACAGCACTTGGAAGATGATATATCTTTATAGTGTGACACACAGGTATTTTCTGGCAGAGGTGTTTTATTTTTATTTTTTTTATATACGTAATCCCATCACGCTCTACATTGAGAGACACAATGGAGGGAGGAGTGAATTAGGTCATCTGTACCATCTGTAGTTTATTGCCACTGCTGGCTGGTGGCTCCTCTCCTAATGGCATCTGAGCAGAGATGGTGTGATTTAGAGGTTCACAGGCATGCCAGTCAATGACAATGCGGACACAGACAGGCACTCTCACTGCGTTGCTGGTCCCTCCCCTGTGGGAAAGCTGTCTGTCGACTCCACTTCCACAACCGAACTTAATGCGCAGAAGGGGAGATTGGCTTTAACGATGCCGGCTGCATCTCTTCCCCTCTCACACTCACAAAGGGAGTACATCCTGGTACTACAGAAGAAGCAGCCAGGAGAAAATAAATCAATACTGTTGGAAAAGCAGTTGTCCTCTTGCCCTTTGATGTATCTATGTAAACAGAGAAATAACTTCGCAATCCTGAACTTGCACTAAAAACACTCAAGTTTTCACCTTCACACTGGCAAGCAGCACCCACACAGGGGATGCTATGAAGGCGAGGCTAAAGAATATACACACGTCAGAAACAAGGAGAATGGCCTGAGAGGAGAATGTTTGAGACTGTGTATGACTTAACTTGACATCTCTAAATCTGGTGTTTTTTTTAAGAGGCTTGGGGGCCGGTCAGGATTGAGGTCATCAACCACAAGGTCAGATAAAATTCCACAGAAGTATATTAAGACATCCATCTGGCACTGCTAGGAGGTACATGAAATTGTGGGAATGTGAATAGATGAACTAGACATTTTTGGGGGGTATATATTTAGCTAATAAACCAAAGGAGGGAAGGGGGGGTGGGCGGGGGGTTAAAAAACAAAACAAAACAAAACAAAAACAAGAGTCCAAAAATGTCTTCATGAATCCCTTGTTAGGAATATGTCATAGAAATTTATTGTAATGTGACATGGAAGTACGCGAGGTTCCTTGGTTTTTACTGTGTACACAACAGAACACAAACAGACGCTGACAACAGGAACAGCATTAGGCAGACGTTGGAGACAACTGGAGCACCGCTGACCAGCATATTTGTAGCATTTGTTGAAATCATGCAATATAGAAAAATTTCTTATTTACATTTACATTGAATTGCTCCTCTGTCATATAAAATATGTAAACACCATAGAAATCATTTGGTCCTCTTAAGGAAATACTTTCACAGCTTTTCTTTTGGTCCACCTTCATAAAGTGTCTCTAGGATCTTTCTCCTTCATGTGCAAAATTGTTTTAATCAAAAAAGAAGAAGACATAACTGTTTGTGTAATATTCTAACCAATCTTTGAAACCACACTTTGTTGATGTGTTTAGAAGGCCAACAAGCTATAATCCTCTTAAATGGGTAAAAGCCAGGAAATATCAAGCAACAATGTCAACATTAAGATATTTCAATTTCAAATTTCAACCACAGCTCTTCTTTTGTGATGTCAACAGAGCAAAGGAAATATACTCATCTGCGACCTTGAGAAGGGGATCATGACTAATGGATGAAGCGCTTATACAGGCTCTCCTTTTTCCGACAAGGACAACTGGTGGATTTTAATGGTGGGAAGGTTTCTAGATTGGGAGGGGTGGGCACAGTTTGATCCCTCTGGGGAAGTCCCACCACCGAGGATACAGCAGCAGGTATGCTGGAAGCTTTTGCTGCAGAATTTGGCTACTTTAGCCCTGCTTGTCTCTGCTGGTCCAGATCCATCAGTAGGGCCACTAGAGAAGACCCTCCACTCCCTGCTGTCCCTGGATGAAGGTGTTCTGGATAGAGCCATAGAGGAGGAAGGGCTGAGTCGACAAGGCGCCCCCCTGTTGTCCATGCCCAGAGTCAGGGGCTGGTTGTGACTCTGCGTTTGACTCTGAATTGCGGTTAGATGGTGATGATTATGTGGTCTGGGGTTTGTTCTCAAACAATGAACTCCTAGTAAACTCTGGAAAGCTTTCTTAAACTCCTGGTTGGAGCACGGGTAGATGATGGGGTTTATGCAGCTGTTGAAGTAACCAAGCCAAAAGGTTATCTTGAAGACAGTGTCTGAAGGTCTGTATGCTGGGAAGATGGATCCTGTAGGGACATTAGACACAAAGATTACAGCAGAAGGAACAAAAAAATGTGCAGTTTGATACATCTGAAAACAAGAGAATGAGCCAACACCCATGTTAGGCCCTCTGTTAGGCTTTACTTTGTTCAGCCCAAATTTGCAGAGATTTGACCTAAGCATAACATTCTTACAGTGTCAATGTTAATGTGAAGGTCAGTGGGCAATATTTTCCAGTTTAGCCTGTTAGTAACATTTGCAAAGTACGAAGTGAAAACAGCTGAGGTTGATGGCAATGTGAGTTTGCAGGGGTTTGGTCATTAATGAATGTATTGGATGATGAGACATTTTGATTTGATGATGCCATCTGATAGATGCATTTCAGTCTGGACCAAAGTGATGAACCAACTGGCTGACTCTCCAACCGAAAAGTATTTCATTTAAAATACATATTTAGAGCTACAGTACTTATTATAGTACCAGATGTATAAAAGGTAGTATTTACAATGGTGAAAAAAAGTTCTCGGACACCCTTAAAAATGTACACAATCTCAATAGGCTGAAATCTGTATCCTCGGGTGTGTTTCCTATGTTTTGTCTCTGAGGAACTTTCAAATGTGCTGGCTTTATATAGACACGAAGCACTGCAACAAAAATTGTATCTTTTAATAAAAAGCATGACCCTCATTAGTGAATCTCTGGTACCAAAATCACCCAATACTTAAAATTTCTTATGTATTTTTTTATAGAACTAGTCAATTTTAAGTTTTTTAAAAAGATTTATTTAGAATTCTGGCTGTGACTGTCTTAAAAGAAACTACACATGAATGATTCTTCATGCAATATTTCAAAATGCATGGGGTGTCCGGAAATTTTTTTCCACCACTGTATATCAAATAAGCACATGATCTGCGATTACTGAGAGAAACGTCATTGCACTCATTTACACCCACTTAAGACAATTTATTTTTAATGGTCTTATCCCCACAGGGAAAAAAGCACACTACTTGCTATCAAGGTTAAAGATTTTATTAAAATTGCTGTCATAAATTGTGCTGCTCTTGATTAACGGAAGCGTTCAGACAGTGTGAGTGGGATCCTTAATGAAGAAGCTGGGAAAATGGCTTAACAGCCACATTACACCTGTTTGTCACTGTAAATGTAGGTGACTTTGCACATAACCAGTGGCTGCTGGCGAAACATTAAAATTATTTAATGGCTAACTACTTATGTGGCTGCAATCTTATCTATCTATCTATCTATCTATCTATCTATCTTCAGAGGTAGAAGGGGATAAGCTGTCTTGTGAAATGCTTTATTGGGCAGGCTGTTGCAGGCAGTTAACCATGGGCTTTTGAAAAATGAGGTGTGATATAGATGGATAGAAAGAAGAGGTGGAGAGAATTTGAGAACAAATTATGCTGTGCCTCGCTGTACAACTCATTCATTTTGTTCCCAGCTGAGCCAAAACGAATAATTCTATTATAGCCAGGATCCTTGATAGATTCATTTTTGGAGTGAAAAAGAAGGGTATCACACATGTTAGATAAATGTATTCTTGTCCAAAATCAATTAAGGTCAGACTGTTGAGATTTAAACCTCTGTGATGGTACACGGGTTCAGGAAAGTTACTTGTCTCATGAAGCCCTCTCAAAATCTTTTGGAGAACCAACAAAATTCAATGTTGTCTGTGTGCAAAAAGGCTGTTTTTCATAGTCGCTGAGATACAAAGCTTTGACCGAACACTGTCAAAATCATGAATCCCAAAAGAGGTAAAAAGGGGAGAAATCATTTCCTACATTAAACATTCAATGATTCTACCACTACAACTGCCATGAAAATGTGATATGACTCCTAACGCCATTGATGTTAAAATAATCAGCAAAACAGATTTGATTTAAAGCTGCATTTGTTAATTTTTTAAGGCCCTAGCTGCACACACACAATATGCAGTAATATGTCCAATATTCACTTTTGTTTTAGCTCTATTTTGGTTTCCATTTGTTAAAAAAAAGGTCAGATTCTTTAGCAGTCCACTATGTGAACCATTATGTGACTGCTGCTGCGAGTGAATCAGGACAGTATAGTTGCAATCAGTAAAAAGATTAAAAAATATTGTTTAGTACTTAAAAAAAGCAAATTACCACCAGTTGAATGTTTTTATCTATTTTTTTTTACTGTAATCTCTCTCAGTTCCGTTGTGATATAGAGAAGGTGTACTGCAGAGTGACTCAGTACACTGTGACATCGCTGTTAGATGTGGTTACAAGTGAAAAAGAGCCCACTCACCTAACCGGACCCACCACTGTGCAGTGGAAAATTCAGACAAAACAGAAATACTCTATTGTAAGGGTTAGGTTACTCTTTCAATTTGGAATGCCTTACTTTACATGTCCACATTGTCCCTGGGGGGTATTTTGAAAATCTTGAGGACAATTCACAAATAAACACAGAGCTGAAACGACTCATCTTTCTATGATTTCTGACATAATATAATTCCCACAATTTATTTTCCCTTCATGACAAAATAATGTTTACTCCAGTAAACCAAACTGAACAATCACGAGTTATCTGACTCTACATGTCAAAACTACACCATTTTCTTTGTGATTCACTGCTGAATCTATCATTGTCCGCAGAATTATGTGACAGTGGTATGCGGCCTGACGCCAGCATTAGTAAGGGAGCGTTGGTAAGCTGAGTCTTCAGCCAAATGGTAGCAGCTATATTTAAAAGCATGAGAGCATGGAATAAATTAAAAAAAAACCCTGAGGGATTTGTGAGGGTTTTGCCATATCTCTACTTGGTTCAGATTTCCTTCTCATATTCCATCCATATTAACACTAGCTCCTATACCACATGCTTGACTGCTATGTCCCTTTCCGTTCAAGCTGGTCTCAATCACACTGGGCGTTCTTGAGGGGAGCATCATATAAGGTCTGATAGCGATATGATGGCTTTATCTGTCATTCCCGGACAGGCATTGTGATGAAGTGAATCACAGAGACAAGGGAGAGAGGAAGAAAAAGAGACAAGAGAAATGGCTTGACACTTCATTCAGGGGTCTGTGTTTGAAGTACATGTTGGTGTGATATTCCGTCCTTTTGTTTATAGACAGGGGAATACCAGAGGCTGTCAGAGATCTGAAAGATTTATAGAGACTATTTATGGAACGTCTACCTGGCCGAGTCAAAGCATTTACTATATTATGCTGCTCAATAGGCCACAAGGCTTGTCTGAATAGCAACTTTAGTGTGCTCCCACAGAGGAGCAATTCAATTAATATCATCAAATATTAAACTTGCCACCACTTAAAAGGCTGGCACTGATGTGAATCAATGAATGCATCTGTACTATGAATTTTATTTATAGGTTTACAAAAAGAAGTATGACTCATATGTGTGACGACAATATGAACCTGCGCATTTTTCTGAGCTTTTTTGATTTTAAAAAGTTAAAAAGCAAAGAAAAGGTTTGGCACTTTTGGGAAATTTGCTTATTACAGAGAGTTGGATGAGAAGATCAATAACACTTTTATATTTGTACAGTAAATTAGCTAAGTAAGGATGCCCAGTGATTACAAATACATCACCAGCACCTCCAAAGCTAATCGAGTCGAGGGAATCACTGCACCCTAGCCTGGTTAACCATCCGCTTCCACGTCATTTCACTTTGTGGGTAGTGTCTGGCCACTCTCCATTGGGAAACATTTGCATTGTGGTGGGCGAGTTATTTTCAGCTTCGACCAATCATAGCTGGGTCGTGATGTCCATGTGAAGTAGGCCAATAATGTCTTTCCTATTGATAAAATTTGTTCTTGTTCTGGCTTTAACTCTTCAATTTCGGGAATCGTTAACAATGCAAAATGTATACACTGCATTTAGCCCTCCCTCTAGTCGCTGAATTGCCCGCACGATTTTGAGCCTGAGAAAACCAAAGTCTATTGAGAGTTCCCTGACAGTGTAGTAACTTAATATAATTAAGTGGACCACCAGTGGGTGCTAGCCTGGCTAACTGCACCCAGTCTGGTATATAACAACCCATAAAACAACATAAAAGCTGTTTTTTACAATTAAATTTGCAAGCAAGGAACAATTTGATTTACTGAGCTCTAGAGGTGGTGGTTGTTTTGTTTTGGAGCCTTAATAACCATCTCTTGGCTACAGCTTCATATTTACCATAAAGATATGACAAAAGTATTGCCCCTCTCAACTAACTGAGAGTGAATATTGTAATATTCCACCATAGGCCTACTGCTCATCCGCTGCAATCCAAGTGACCTGAAGGGTTAATGTGAGTTGACCCAAAACAACGTCATTTAGTACATTTTTATAACCAAAACAGTCCAGAGCCCATATAGAGGTTCACAAACAGAGCAACACAGTGAGAACTTGGCACAGATACACACCAGACATTTTTAATTTTTTCTTTCAAAGTTTCAGATCACTAGTCCAGTGTTTGTGTGCAGCTCAGTCACTCACAGCAGGATGTAAATACTCGTGTGTGTCTTTTGCGAGTTATCGTTGATCTTGTCTTCCAGCTTCTGTAGTGCAAGTGGATGCTTGCGTGAATTGCGTGAATGCGTGAGTGAGCAGGCCCCAGGCAAATATAATGTAGGACTGTTTAGGTTATAAAACTCTGAACGTTAACCCTTCAGGACACTTGGATTGCAGTGGACGAACAGTATGGAGGAATATTACAAAGTTTTTCTGTACTTTTATGGACCTTTTCGACTCGAGAGCCAGCGACTCACGTTATGCTCTCCAGCTGCACTTTGAGGAATAAAAAATTACTGTGTACTGTGTTCATCAGCATCTTGGTGAGTTGTNCGAGAGCCAGCGACTCACGTTATGCTCTCCAGCTGCACTTTGAGGAATAAAAAACTACTGTGTACTGTGTTCATCAGCATCTGGGTGAGTTGTTAATGACTGAATTTCATTTTTTGGTGGACTATTCCCTTAAACATTTGTCTTTTTTTTGCAGAGACCAAAGCAGAATGCTTGGACATCAAATACTAAGAATCACACACAAGAAGATGAACTTAATGATACTCACCAATAGGTAGCACCAGGAAAAATGGCAGCCAGCACAGCACAAAGCAGCCAACAACAATACCCAAGGTCTTGGCAGCCTTCTTCTCACGTGAGAATTTGAGCAGTCGCAGTGCAAAATGTGTGCGGTTGCGGAGGGCCTCGTCATCTGATACAGTTGTGTTACCTCGATGTATCCTGAGAATCACAAACTCTGAATCTGACTTCTCTGTCTTTTGGCCTTCTCTCAGACCTTGACTTTCTCTGTGAGCTACCACATAAACCCTGCAGTACATGGCCAGTATGATGGCCAGAGGGAGGTAGAAGGAGCCCACAGCAGAGAAGATAGCATAACCCGGTTCCTCTGTGATCTTGCAGATGGACTCATCTTCTGGTGCTGGCTCTTTCCAGCCAAACAACGGTCCAATGGATATAATGATAGAGAGCACCCACAGCAGCATCACTGCCAACAGTGCTCTGCGCTTTGTCATTATTGCTGGGTAACGCAGAGGGTAACTCACTCCAATGTAGCGGTCCACGGAGATCACACAGAGGCTCATGATGGAGGCAGTACAGCAAAGCACATCCACAGCTGCCCAAACATTACAAAAGACCCGTCCAAATACCCAACGATCCAGGATCTCTAAAATGGCAGAGAATGGTAGTACAGTGGAGCTCAGAAGCAGATCTGCCACTGCCAGATTAACTATGAGATAATGTGTCACTGTCCGCAGGTGTCTATGGCAAACTACTGAGAGGATTACCAGGATGTTTCCCACAACTCCAAATATGATGAAGCCACCTAGCACCAAACCCAAAACCACAGCTTTGATCACGTTGAGCTCTGGGACTAACACCTGAGTGCAGTTGGAGCAGTTCTGAGTCAGAGGAGTTGGGGTCATATTGTCCAGCACAGGAACCATCTGTCCCAATACTACGCTGATGCTTGACACTGTCCTGTGCAGCAGAGGTAGACTGAAACACAAACCTTTTTAAGTTCACTACACGAGGAAGGGGACATCAGGGCAATCTCATAAAAGCCATTAGAGTAATGATCATATTAAGTCTGTCTTGTCAAAACATAATTTGAATGATGATGCCTCGGGCAAATGAGCCATTATGTTGGCAATGCATCAAGAAAAATAAAACTACAGGATGCATACAGAAGTACAGCGAGAGAAGCATAATTTATGCAGATGAAACCTACTTTGCTAGAATCAGGTAATCCATCTTAAAAATGTTTCTGATGTTAAAACTGTGTACTATTATGCAGCTGGAACAAAAACACTTTTAAAATTGCAATATTATCTTGTTGAGAGACGAATGTACACATCTACAAAAATCTTTGCATGTTCTCTGCAGTTTGTTGACAAAATTCAACTCCATATTCTTAAGAGCTGTAATGAGAGAAACGATTTTTTTGGATAAGATGGTAGATGATCAGAGTTTACATCCAGGTTCCTCTTGTGGAACGTAGGGGCAATTTCAGCTTCAGTACAGCAACAGTATCCAGTGCCTTTGAAAACAGAAAAAGAAGAATCTGCATTGAGTGAAATTGGTTCATCCATCATGTACAGTTAAAAACAGAAAAGCATCATCCATGTCTATCTATTGTTACACTTTGCAGCGTTTTGTTTTTCTTTTCCATATTACTGCTGCTCAGATCCATCACGACTGTGGGCGAGAGACAGTGTTTGAGCTGCAGTTGCTGTCAGCAGATGCTGTCAGATCAATGTGACCGCAGCCTCATCTCTTGCTTATCGACTAAACACAATGTGAGGTTGAAGAATAAAGAAACCGATGTCAGGACTGACCAGTCGCCTGCTTCACTGAATCGTCTGGGAAACATCACATAATTAAAACTCCAAATGGCATTGAACCAAACCAAAATAGCTGTGGCTTGAGCAATGAACCAGCCTCAGACATCGGACCTGTGGATTTTATGGCCGTTTTGTAGTGCTAATATGATCTTCAACTGACCCACACCAAGATAGGCCTGACCTCGCTTTTAATCTCTCCACTAAACAAATCAATATCACGTTCTGTCCTCTATACAAGTGGAGGCCAAAGCAATACATTAACTGATGTGTCTGTATTCAAGTGTAGCAATGTTTTTACCCTAAAATGGTTGTAAAGGAATATATATTTATTGTTTTTTCACTTTCAGAGAATATTGGTACAAAGGTACAATCAGCAGTTGGTTTGGTTAGCTTAGTTTAGTGTAAAGGTTCGTAACAGAAGGAAACAGCTAGCTTAACTCCTACCACCATCTGTAGAGTCCCTGGCCTGGACAAGCATGTGGCTGTGTAATTGTTACACTTAAGTTCTTGAAATAAGTGAGATATAACCTAATTGTGAGCCCTGGAGGTGCCACCATGTGAATGTTATTCCCTTTCGACAGAGTTGTTTCTGCCTGCTTGCATTTTTATTGTAAACAAAGCAATGCTAACTGACAGTTTTGCAGTTAGTTTAGCCTGAAATGCTCTATCTTCAAATAATTAATTTCACTTTCAATGTTCTGTCCCTTGACTTCAAAACAATGTCTTAGTTCAACACAAACTCTCAATGTTTGACAGATGTGAAAATA
>JANJYP010001127.1:0-15583 GCA_024605115.1 Rastrelliger brachysoma | reverse complement strand
AGATTGTAGAAACGCAAACATGAAGAGTCTGGATAGTGATATATCAGGCAATGATGATATTAGCAGATGCTGTTCATTTGCAGATTTACAATTTGAAATTACGACTCAGTCTCACAGATGTTTATCTAAATTATACATTAAAACACTTCCAACCAGAGTGGAATGAACATGAAACATACACTATAATAAACTGCAAGCAGCATTAGCATTATATACTATACTAATACTATACTATGCTATACTATTGTTATATAAGTTGACAGAACAGAGTGGTGATTACAAAAAAAACCCTATAAAATAGCTTTAAAAGTTATAATTGTACAAGTGTAATAATGAAACCTGATGCATCCTGCTAGAGAAGAAATTGGACTGCCACTGGAGAGCCTCTACTTCATCCATTCTTTTTAATATATCGGAACATCTCATCATGTAATACCACATTTACAATCTGCAAGGTCAAGATTTCCTTGTTATTTTCTCATTTGAACATCTGAGTCCAGTTCTCTCGTACGTCGAGGCTGCTGCCTTTTCCCATTATTTTTTGCATTCCTGGTCACATCACTGTGCGATACTTAATCAGCATGAAACAGTTCCTCCATGTTGACCCAGCAGCTTGCTCGACTTCTTCACATGGCGACTGAGTCTCTCTGCTCCAGCCTACATCTGTGTTTGGTTTTTTTTGGAGCCATCTCATGGTCTTGTGTCATTTTGCTGCTGTTTTATAAGGAGATGCTCATTTGGATAGCATGTAGAGGACAATGCCATGGTTGTCGCTGTGATAGCTATCCAAGTCCTTGATCTCCTCTCCCTGTAAACATCATTACCACACACTGGAAACATACACATTCACAACAGGCACGCACATGCACGCACACACACCCACAAGCTGCTCATCCAAATCACCGCTAACAGATTAGCAGTGATTATAAACAAACATGGAGGATTAATCCTGTGTGCTCTCAGTCTACTTTTCCACTGAGCTAGCCAGGGTAATTACCAAGTGCTAGATTGTTAGTGTAATCGCACATACACACACTCACACTCGCTGCCTTGCATCGCTTCTTAGTGATATCAGTTTCGTGCTCATTTTGTGAGAAAGTTGAAGATATCTTTGGCTTGCAAAGAAACTGCAAGAAGACTGCTTCTTTCTTTGCAAGCACAGCTAGTCAGCATGCTGCAAAAGTCAAAGGTGTGTTTGTGTTGCTGCTGAGGAAAAGTGGGCCTTCTGACATTTTCAAATTCTAATAAGTGAATTTGAATTAGAGGATTATTATCAGGGTCGGGAATTTACTTATTTTGATCAGTAAACAGCTTTATGTAGTTCACCCTGTTCTATGAACCAGTCAGAGAATCACCAGACCCTGAGTACNGAGGATTATTATCAGGGTCGGGAATTTACTTATTTTGATCAGCAAACAGCTTTATGTAGTTCACCCTGTTCTATGAACCAGTCAGAGAATCACCAGACCCTGAGTATGTAAAAGAGTCTTAAGAGATAAATGAGATACATGGCACAGCTTCTGTAGCAGTGTTTTGAAAAGCAGCCCAGTCGTGCACCTTCTGTTGTCATCACCTCCCCATTAAAATATTGCTTTATTATTTGGTCTCAGTGTTGCCACCTCTACCTGCTGCTGGCCTCTTAACTTCAGCAATGTATCTCTTTATTCTGGCTCCAATGTGACAGTGTTGTATAGCCTCAGGATATGTAGCCTCTGAGTGCATGACCTAAACTAAGTTGGTTGGAGGCAGTGTGCTATTAATGTTTTTCTTTGTGAGATTTCAGTCGAGTCGTTCACAGATGTACTAAAGTGAGTTTCCAGCTATATCGGTCATATGTACTGTACTGTAAACCAGATTTTATGCTTCCTTGTAATGGTTGTTGGATATTAGCGCATATACATTCATTTTACAATATTGCTTGGATTTGGTTATAGGTGTTAAAACACAAAAATAAATGTATTATTTATTCAAGATTGCTACCCTGTTGTTATATGCTTATGGTACACTGAATTTTTGTTTTTTTTTGTTTTTTTCATGTGCTGGCATCTCCAACATTATTTAAATCCTTTCTTTGTCTCTTTGATCTCAGGTTGAGGCCATCCTGGTGAACATCTTCGGGGGGATCGTCAACTGCGCAATCATCGCCAATGGCATCACCAAGGCCTGTAGAGAGCTAGAGTTAAAGGTGCCTCTAGTGGTCAGGCTAGAAGGTGGGGAATAATAAAACACACACACACACACACAGGCACATATGATCAGATCTAGGTCTGACCTGTCTGACCCTCTTAGCAAACTAGTCCCAGGTGATACTCCCACTCGCACATTATGCAGTATACTACTGCACATCATCCTTCTCAGAATCACAGATCATTGATCTCAACCTAGCCGTATATTGAAGGCTTAATGAGGATTTTGTGACGTTAGATAATGACGGTGGCCTCAAAGCTACAGTACACAACCCAAGTTCACACCATCAGCAGTCATTGTCTCGATGAGCTGTTTAGTATACTGTACATTTTGAGGCTGAGATAAGCGGGCATCTGTCACACTACCGTAGGCATCACACAGGCAGATTGTGATTCAGACAATCTCTAACTGAATTGTCATTATTAGGTTTCAAAGAGGAATTTCCCTAAATCTCTTTGCTATGTTTTTACTTACCTGCTACTCCAACATCTGCAACCTACTACTAGTTCTATCTACTTTAACTAGTGCATACCACACAGGGAAAGAATCACTAATAATACAGTTATTTACTTTGTATATATTTGTAAATCAGTTTACAGTTTAAAGTGATAATTAATTGTTAAAGAGGGCACATGTAGCAGGATTTAAAGCATCTTTTCCTCACCTGTTTTCAGACTTTGAAACCATTATATTTTATTTTGCTCCGATCTCTAGAGCCGATCTGTCTTCATTGTGACCCAGTGTCCCAGTAAGAACAGCAGCGGTAATGCATTTCTCATACGTGTCACATTCTGCCGCGCCCGTCATTAGCGGCAGCCAGAATAACAGTAGAGACGGCACTGATTGGTTCACCTTTCAACCCGTACATGCTAATGAAACGCGTTCAGTTTTTTTTTGTGTGTGTGTGCGAGTGTTTGTGTATGTGTAGGTGTGTGTGCACGTGTGGAATGGCAGCAGTGACTACCGGAGGCGCGGGGCCAGTTGGTGGTTAGCTTAATTGTCAAGATCCTGCTGAGTGGTGTGTCCAGAGCAGCCATTCATACTGTATGTCCTCACACACTGTGCTAATATGGTTTGTAGGTCAGGGTATGTCTGTTTTGAGAATCCAACTGTGTGCAGAGGTACTGTAGCGAGGTGTGGACATGGTTGCTCAGAGCACAATGGTGGGTGAAAAGTTTGGTTATCATGTTGGTGTGCATAGTGGTCACCAATTTAAAAAAAATTCTCACTATTTTCCACCTCAACAAAAGTCAGTATCATGCAGATGTGTAATATTAGTGCATTTAGTTTCAATTAACATTGCACCTAAACTAAAAGTGGAGCTACAGTGAGGACAGATGTGTGGCTACAACCCAAATCTCACAAATTACCACTGTACACAAATTAACAAGGAAACATTGCTCCCAGTTCAGATACTACATATGCATCTGTGTAGTCTGTATCTGACATCTGTCCTCATGTTGCTGATTAAACACACAGCTAAATATGCAGGATGTTTAAATTTACATTCGCCATGTGGCCGGAAGACTGGTGGAAATTAACCAAGTTCATTTACTGAAGAGCTGCACTTAAAGGCGCAGAGTGTA
This sequence comes from Rastrelliger brachysoma, assembly GCA_024605115.1. Classification (NCBI taxonomy): domain Eukaryota; kingdom Metazoa; phylum Chordata; class Actinopteri; order Scombriformes; family Scombridae; genus Rastrelliger; species Rastrelliger brachysoma. Next base: position 11,810 of record JANJYP010001127.1, on the reverse strand, counting down.
GAATTTAGTAGTATCTAGCCCAAGGGACTTTCCAGAAATGAAATATAATATTCATAAGTGTGTTGTAAATAGTGTATACTCACCTGGAAATAAATATTGTTGTGTTTTGAGCTCTACATAGATAGCGGGTCCTCTTCCACAGAGCCCGCTATGTTGTACCGCCATGTTTCTACATGGACAATCAAACACTGGCTCTAAAGAGGGCCTTTCACATTTATTTGTGAGTTTCAGTGTCACTGTAGTTTCTGCTACACACTTGGGAGAGGTATTAAGTTGATTACAATGTGCAGTCTCACCACTAGATACCACTAAATCTTATATACTGGTCCTTTAAGTACAATTTTGAGGTGCTTGTATTTTACTTAAATTATTCCTTATTGTGTTACTTTTACACTAAAATATTGATTTACTCCACTACATTAAATTAACAGGTATAATTATCAATTACTTTTCAGATTCTCTCATCCAAATCATATCACTTTTTACTAATTTATGTTCTTGGTATCTGATGTGTTATCAAATTGCTAACAGTACATGAAGTAGTTTAAAAATATCATTTACTTGTCTATTAAATAAAGTTATAATCATGATCTAATAATATAACACTGATAAAGCTCACTCTGCATAATGAGTACTTTGTTACATTTCATTTATTTTTATTTTATTGAAATTTTGAATGCACAATCTTTATTATAATTGAATATTATTGGAATTCTGTAGTGTTTGATTTCTACTTTTACTTTTAATTCGACTACCTCGCTAAAGGGCAAGTATACAGCTGCTGAGGTTTGTCGCCGCAGTAGCGACTACATTGCCAATCAAAATAGACCTTAATTAGTCACCACTCATTTCTCATACTAGGCCCCTGTAATTCAACCTGACTCACAAACAGACTGAGTCCAGAAGGTCACTGCTGGTGGTTGATTCAACCACGTTTTTCTGGCCCAGGCCTAATCCAAGCTTTAGCTGTGGGTCATTACATCCTAGGCTGCAGTCTTGTGGAGAAGATTGGTTCAGAATCAATCAGCTCAGTTTGCTAGGCTGACCGCAGGGCAGTGGGAATGGCCCAGCACTCTTCAACAGGATCAGAATGGATTAACTGGCACACTTTTAATTGGGAAGGCTCTTCTAAACGGCCTGGGTTGATTGCATTGGTGGAGAGTTGTGTATTCCCATATGCGGGCAAGAAGGGGGCACGCAGTCTAGATGCTGATGGAGTTGAATTAGTTGATACGGGTGCATGAGGTGGAGAGGGAGGGTGGTGGGGGTTTTGTGGGGTGAGAATGTCCAACTAATACCCACCCTGCATATGAGCCACTTAATCAGCAAATTCCTGCAAAAGCTTCAAAAACAAAGGCAGAAATTACAGATGCCCCATGTTCACACTAATGTTTAAGGTATTGAAAGAATACCTGAAGAAGTACTGCACTGCCCCCTTTGGCCAAAGTATGAAAATGAACACCACTACCCTGTAAAGCTGCTGTCTCCCACTATGGAAAAAAATCCCCTTAAATAGCCCTCAGGGCCTAGGGAAAAAAGGTGACTGTATTCACTTAACTCTATTCGAGGCCTATTGATTTACTGTGCCATTCCACAACTGTCAAGCAGTGGAGGCTAGTTTCACCTTAAAAGGAGATCTGGACATTTTTTCCCCCCCATTTAATTAAAAAAGAGGCACAAAGTTCTATAGTAAGGCTGAGATGGCTCCTTCAATCCTGACAGTGTCATTACAGCTTAAATACAGCCATCTGCTGCAGTATACGTACATGTACACACACACACTCACACAAAGTTTATATACACCCACATTGACTGTGCTTGATGCTAAATTCTGACCCCTACTTTGGTTTTCTGTAGCCCTTATGGTGTAAATTCTAGTTTCTATCTGATATGTTTAGCTGTAAGGTGAGTGCCTCTTGAACAACAGTCTAGACAACATAAGAAACATAAAAAAAATCTGATTAATGAGTGGCTAGCACATCAAAAGAAAAGCGTATGCGTCGTTAAGGAGTATCCCGCTCTGCGTTCAGATGAGAAGCATTTGATGTTTGACACACAAGATGAGGAGAGAAGGAGCAGGGCTCATCCAATTGTGACTGTGAAGAGAAAAAAAAAACCACTCACTGTTTAGTGCTGATTATTATGAGGATTAACAGTCAAAGTCAGAACCAAGTTTGATGACATTCAGTGATGAAAGAAAATGCTCTTAAATCAATAATTCAGGGTAATTGGAGTGGCAATACGCAGAGACGCCGCTATTTCCTGGTGTGTGACAGAAACAATGTAACCTGATGTGTGGTGTCTGTTCTTGAATATTCAGCGTTAGCGTGAAGTGTTTGTTTCATCTGCGTCTCTGCTGTCCATTAAATTATCCACACCGGGAAGTTTATTAGATTAGTTTAGTGTCTGTCAGTGACAAAAAATATTATGATGAGCCTGTACACATAAGCCATAAGCAAGTGTATTAGATACTTTAAAGATTCTCCTTCACCTGTTTCAAACTAGCTTAATATAAAGAGCTACCTACTGTGCGTTCAAAAAAAATTCAAAGACAGTGTCATTTATTCAGATTTAAAGTCTCCAAAGAGTGTTAAAAGTCAAAGGTAACTGGACTCGCTTTAGACTCTTAAATACTCTTTTTTTTTTTTACCTTTTATCCACAAAAGCTTCATTCAGTTCAGAACTAAAGAAGAAAATCCCAGCAGGAGACGTTCAGGTGTAAAAATGGAAATCGGTGACTACTAAATCTCATACTGCTTTAGTTTCAGGGTGCTACAGGTTTCACATTAGACATTTAATCATAGAAGGATATGCATAGGTATTACTACATTAATGACAGCTAGATTCCATATAGACCCATAGGTGTGAAATCTTCTGTCAAAACTTGACTCCATAATGTTAGTAACAACAACACCTACTGTATGTGAAGTATTTCAACATTAGTCAACGTTGTTAGACCATAGCAAGTAAAGCTATAGCAGCAAAACCCCCTGAGTGTATTTAATGTAACAACACCATGACTCCTGGCTTTTATCTTTACCTCATTCATAAACACTCTCTCATGCCCACACAGTGTCTTTGTAGGTATGAGACTACAGCAAGCGTCATCCTCTCATCAGATCTAAGCTTCACTAAGACAGAATTAGTTTTGAATTTAGGAACTGCAAACAACACAACTCGTCCGGCGCAAGTCTCTGGCACGGCCCCAAGCTTTATTATCCCGTTGAAATATGGTGCCCTGTAATTGACTCACACATTAAAGTGACATTTTCACAATATTCACAAGTAAGAGCGCTAATTAGAGTGGGGATCCAACAGAACCGTGTTGTGAAGTCTCAATATATCATATGGCAAAATACTTAGCATTGTTTTTTGGTCTTTTGTTGTTTTTTGGCTTGAATAGTGTGTTTAAAGCCTCGTAGCTGAGCGTTGGTTTTTTTTGTAAAGCTGGGGAGTACAACAGTTTGGAATGTATTCAAAGTGTTAGGAAAAGCAGCAACGTTGTGAATTTGTATTGAATTCAAATCCCAATAGATGCTTGTTGGAAAACAAAGTTCAGACCAGCAACTGAGTTTTTGAAAAGGCAGAGCAATCCAAGCTGCTTTTACTGTAGTTAATTAAGTTATTGATTTTTATAAATAACCCCATCAGACCCTGAATGTATTAAACATTTATTTTATAACGCCAAGCTATAAGTAAAAATCTGTATATTAAGCTGGAATTGCCTCTCATGTGTGCATAAATACATCATACTGTTATGTCCCTACCCAGGCTGTGAGTAGGTCTCTGGCAGCACCTAGTGGCTGCAGGTGAACACACACATTCATATACTTAGCATACTCTACAGGTACATACACACACACACACACACACACACACACACCTAATGGTGTCGTATCCAGCTGGGCTCTCTGTCCCTGCCTGTGCTGCTGTGAGCTATCAGTGCTCCCTACCGCTCGTACTGGAACTGCAGTCAACTCACACACCCACTTACACGTATGCAGAAAAAAAAAAAAAGCCCACACACGGGAATTTCATGCCTCTTCTTTCTCACTCCCACCCAGATGTGTGAATAACTCCCTCACACACACACATACACATACACACTACATGGATAACACAGGTAGCACAGAAGCAGCGGTGACTAAACAATACCGCACACGCTGTTGCTACTCATGAATATTTATGGAATGAAAAAATAGCAAAAAGAAAAAAAAATAGCATGTGTTGTTTATTTTATTTCAGTGCTATATACACTTTGCATAGGGATATTTGTCTTTTCAGAATACCTCTTGCATTATGTATTTGCTGTGGGCACATATGGCTGCTTCTCCCACAGTTTTATCTCCTATTGTTTCAAGTTTGTTGTGCTGCAACTTTGTTTTAATCATCTGACAGATAGGCCTGTCACTATATGATAATACGGATCTGTCAATCCAGATGAAGTCCACAGGTCAGCCTATTGAATGTAAAGTATACAGTAAATTTGAGCAACAGCATTGTCTGCAGAAGAGTAATTCTCTGCTTGGGACACCCTATCCCCACCCCTCCCATCCCATGCACCGCACCAAGCTGGCCTCATCCTGCTCTTATTCTAATTAATTACAAAGCAGAATTGATTGTTTGGAGTGCAAGCCTGCAGAAATGTGTTTGGAATGACTTATTATCTGGCTGGACAAAAGAGATGAAATATTAGGCGTTAAGTGGCGCTGGTAATAGAATTCCTCATGAAAGGTCTATTGATCAGGGGTGGGGGAGGGGTGGAGGTGGCCAGGCCTCCGGAGAATTCACATATCATGCGGTCTTAATTACACACCAAGCAGGAGTGCTAAGGTCAACCTGTAAGCGTCTAAGCATGCGCACGCCACACACACACACACATATACACACGCGCACACACCTACACTTTCATTTAACATCAAAGAGAAAATTGACAAGAGTGATTGCGGAAAGACACACCGATGAGCACGAGTGGCATTGTTAACTACACATGAACACATAAATTACATAACATTTAACAATATGTAGATGAGTAACATTTCTTTTTATCACTGTAACTATAAAAATATTGACTAAATTATACTTTCAAAAAACAGGGGATTTAAAAATAGCTAGCTAGACATAATGCCACAGTGCGTATGATAAAACAACTGGAAGTAGTTAGAAAAAGAGAAGTAACATTCACAATGTAGAATCGCTGATATCAGATCAGACAGATCTACAAATGGCCTTTCCAGGCTACCATAGCATCACGTGTAAAATCAGTGAATGTCACATAAACAGCTGGCTTTTGTTGTATTCTCAGCGAGGCCAATTTCTGCTTCATTTGACCTTTTTGCTCTTTTGCCCTTTGCCTCATTCACTCCCTTTTTTTTTCCCACTGCCGACCTCTCCCTCAGTGTGTCCTTCCGTCTACTGCAGTGCCCCCTGCCCTGTGTTGTGACAGGCTTGTCAGGCTTGTGTTTGGCTGCGCAGTGTGCAGCGCTGGGAGGCAGCCAGTTCAGTGTATAGTGCCTCGGGGTTGTGCAGACTGTCTGCGGGTGTGTCTCTCTCGCTCTCTCCCTCCCTCTCTTTCTCTCTCTCTCTTTCTCTGCTTGGTTGCCGCTCTACCAGGGCATGGGTGCCACCATATCACCCAACACCTGCTACCCCATAACCTCACTGCAGCCAGGGGAGCACGCATACACCGGGCGTACAAATTGCCCTTTTACCTCACCGCCATTGTTGACAGACCAAGCCACGTTCGGATCAGCAGTTGAATTTGCCACCGCTCACCCATAACTCCATCCATCTGTCATCACCGTGCATTGATTCCCCACCCCCCTTCCCCAAAAAATAAGTCTTTCACACAGCATGGTTTTGAAATATGAGCGCAGATGGCAGATCAGGTTGCAACCTTGTTAAGTCAGTTTCTTGTATCTTTTTGGGGTGTTTTTTCACGTATAGTAACCTCATTTCCTGTTGTTGTTTTTTTTCTCTCTCTCTCTCCGTCAGGTACCAACGTGAACGAGGCGAAGAGGATCCTGACTGAGAGCGGCCTTCCCATCACCGCGGCGGACAACCTGGACGACGCCGCTAGGAAAGCGGTGGCCGCCATCAAGAAATAGGAAAACTCCACCACCTTCATCTTCAAAGTATTCACAGTGTAGTAAAACACTACGCTCACTAATACTCATATCAGCCTCAGATTATCACTCGCCAGCCTTTTGTCTACCACTCACAGACATCCAGGACTTGAAGCTCTAAAAGTCTCTACTTGTTGGTTTTAACACTATGGATTACAACAAGTTCTATTCATAACGCAGGTTTTTTTAGGCGGCGTTCGCCATACAAGAGCCATATAATTCTCCTCCATCATGAAACATTTTTAATCCATTTTCTCTCTATTAAATGTATGATAATCGACATAAATCAACTTTAAAGCTTTTTTTTAATCATATAATGAAAGTCAACATATTCACAGAGCATAATAATGCTCAAGTGAATCTCCATCAGTGATTAGATGGTGCTCTCACACTTTGCGCATTCCATTTTTTTTTTTTTTCTCCCGAGGCAGAACACGTGGCTTTCCCTTTGCATATTGTGACATTTGTATGGATTATTATTGTCTGTGCGGAGTATTCATTAAGAAAGGCCTCTAACATCTTTCACCTCAGGCCTCGGCTCGCAGTAACTTCAAAAGTAGCGGGTCAGTTTAGCGTCGGAATTTTTTTTTTTTTCCCCAGCGACTTCATTTTTTCCGAGCTTAAATCCATCCATCCAACGCCTTATCTGTGTCTCACATGAAGTGAAGTACCCCACTCTTTTCTTAATGAGCTGTGAATTTTGTACATCATGTCTTATTTGTAAAGTGCTGCTTCACTCTATGATGTACAGTGCGTAACGACATATATCTGAGCCTATTACAGGAAGGCTAAAAGGGTTCGTAAACTATCTTGCCAGTTCTCTCGGTCGTAGCAATAGTTTCATACAGATGCGTTTAAAGAGAGAGAGAGAGAAAAAAAAAAGTCTAGATTTTTTTTTTTTTTTGTATAATCATGAATGTATATTGACAGAATATCTTGGATACAGTATGATAACTGTGTATATAATTTCAGAGATTAAAGGAAATATTTCAACGTTGCTTTTTTGTGGGGATTGTCTTTACTCGAAGCAAAGTAAGGGAGCAAAATTCAAGTTGCTGTACTGGTTAACTTTTTTTTCTGGAAAGGGTGAATTTTCAGAATAAATGTAACATCAGCAAGGGAAAGTAGACCCTCAGCCATTTGTACGGTTGTTTGCCTTTGACTTCACAATATTGACTTTTGGAGCAAAAGAGAAACACAGCTCCAGCCTTGAGATAACCTTTGAATATACAGTAGATGCTTATTCTAAGTAATTTAAGTCATCCATGCTGACATCACCACTACAACAACTTTTTAAAACTAGAATCTAGGAGACATCTACCAAAAACACTTGATGATACATATTTAGATGGGTTAAAAGGCGGCTCCATCTTTGAAACTTTTTACTTTTTTTTTTTTTTTTAGTCAAGATCATGATTAATCCGCACACATACATAAGCTTAACGCTTGCACACACATCACTGCAAAAACAAAAAGAACAGTTTTTGGATGAGAAGCTGTTGATCTGTAGAATTAGATTCTGGTTTCCTGTGTCAAGAATGAATAAATGAGCAAATAAATAAAATGCAAATATTTTTTAAATGGTGTCTAGGATGAGGAAACAAGGAAGCTAATTCTACCCTTTTCAGTGTTTGGTATAAATAAAAAAAACAAAAACATTCATAGTTACTGGTTTAACTTTTATAATTCAAGGTTATGCTAAGTTTTTATAAGCCATACACTTTCTTATTTATCATTCATCATGTTTGATACACCAACAAGCTCAGCTCTACCATAAGAACTCATGATTGTTAATACAACCTCAAAATGTTCAGCAAATTGTATATTTTGGTAGTTTGTCTATTTTTTAAAAGTCTACATCTATCTCTCTCTTTATCAGCAGATTGTACACACACACACACACACATATATATACACACACACATATATATATACACACACATATATACACCCTTAAAAATCCTCAGATCCACCAGCTTCAGTCTTCTAATGAAACTCCAGTGTGCGTCATCCCATGAGAGACTTGAGAGGAGTCACTGTCCTTCATAGGCCCTGTGCAAGCACCACAGAGAGCGACAGAGAGTTGACTGAGACCTCTTCCTGTCAGACACACTGACTGTGTGATGGATTATCTGTCAGGCAATCTGAGAGGACGCCCAGACACACAGGATCGACTGCCACCTCCATGAAAGACACACACACACACACACATACACAAAGCATTTCTTTCCTCCTGTATGCACCAGAGAAGAACGGAGTCTCTGTCTCAAACTGGAGCGTGTCTCTTGCACACACTGTTTTTTTTTTTTGTTTATTTGTTTTGTTGTTTTTTTTACATCTGACAAAGTCAAAGGACTCCAGCAACTGACATGATTGCGACACATCTTTGTTTTTCTGTACAGTTAAGAAGTGACACACCAACCTTGACAGCGAGTAGAGAAAGGGGAACGAGAAACTGGCGGCTTTAACGACTATAATTTATTTGTAACGTATTAATCTTAAGCGTCCCTATCTCCTAGTGTCATCTTAAGACACAAACTCCGATGGTCTTCGGCTCCGTTGCACCGCGCCACCCAAGCCAAGCCGTAGAAATGGGCTGAAGGGTTCAATAATTGCCTTATTTCATGCTCTTCCCTCCGTGTGTCAGAAATATCCCCGCTGATGGATTGGACGGAGGAATTTAAGGCTTGTTAAAACGGGCTTCTCGGGCCCTGATATTGTTTAATTCAGTGTCAAGCTAGAGGTCACAATGAAATGTGCACACTGATTTACTGGGCAAAATTAGTGCCGCTCCTTCATATAAATATAGATGAGGGGGAAAGAAGCTTTGGAGGTCAGCCTGAAGACTTCTATCGTGTAACCCGCTGCTTTTAACTCGGTTAATACAAGTGGAAGCGAGCGAAAAGGGGGGTTGTTTTTGGGTCGGGCTGCTCCTTTAATTAAGCTGAATTATGATGCCAGGGTTTGGAGTTTTATTTTTCACCCTTGGCGACTCGCTTTATTTGTCTCTGTAATTGTCCATTTTGCTTTCTCAAAAACGCAGCATTTTTTTTTTTTTTTTTTTTTTTTTTTTTTTTTTTTTTTATGTGGCTCTGAATTGATGTCAAAACGGTAATTGCCACTTTATGAAGCTGCCGTCAGTGTTTAAGCGTATTGGGAGAGAAGATGCCTTGTGAAAAACATTCCTTCAGACAACAGGGTCAAGGCCGTCTCTCAGGAAGTATTGGATATTTATTGAGTAATTTAGAAGCAACAACTATGAACATATTAGTTCATAAAAAAAAGCAATAGGGGTATGAATTGCCTCCAGCTATTGTACTTCATCTTTCAGGGACAGGAGGTTGCTCAATATTTACAATTTTCTGCCTGTGCATCTGTCCACCAGGCAGCGGACAGATAAGGGGCGTGTGTGTGTGTGTGTATGTGTGTGAACTGCATGTGTGTCAGCATATTGATGTATCCATGCTCGTATGCAATGCCAACACATGTTCATGCATAAGTTCTCGAGCACTTTATATGAAGACAGCGAACGCATCCTGTCTGCTGGGATCATCCAAGCAAGACAATGCTGTTTTTTTTTTGTTTTTTTTTACTCGTGTGTTTGCTTGTTTGTTTTCTCACCTCTCGCTCACACACAGAAATATAAAAACAAGCAGTGCAGGTTCCGGCCTCACCTCCCTGTAGTCGTTATTGTCTTCCTACCGCCAGACTGAAACCATAAAAAAAAAAAAAAAATAGTTGTTGACAGGTTTTATGGAAGGAAAGCAACACAGTGTAGGAGCGGGTAAAAACGTCAAGAGTGAAGGAGGAGCCGAGCGTTGCGGGCAGAGAGCTTTGTCCTTGGCTTGCAGATGAGAAGAAAAATCCATTTCCCTCTCTCTCTCCAAACTGTTGTCGGTGTGTCTGTAATTGAAGGACTTAGAATTGATTTAAATTACCTTGGCTGTCTCAAGAAATTGAGCGAAGAGATGGGCAGAATTAAAAAGTTGCAATAAGCAACACATGTCTTGCACCCCACCCCCCACACGTTTTCAGCTTGTCTCCTAGTTGAGGCTCTCTCTTAGTCTGGAGTGCAAAGTTCAAGACGTGACAAAAAAAAGTTTGGAATATTTCCTTTTCATCTGGCGACCAGCATTCTCATCATCCTTTCTTTTTTTCCATCCATCCATCCATCAAACCTTAATATTCTGCCTTCTTCCCCATCCTTCCATCTGTACAACTTCCTCCTCTCTTCCATCATTCCTCATCCTCTTCCTCTCCTTCTCTCCTCCCCCTTTTCTCCCCCCCTTCTATTTACTTTCATTCATTCTTCCTTTTGTCCATCCATCACGTTCTCCCTCCTTTATCCTGACATCATCCATCCTTTGTTCATTTCCTATTTCACATCCTGCTTCCACCCATTCCATCTGTCTATCCTGCTTCCATCCCACTCTTCTCTCTTTCTCTCTCTCTCTCTCTCTCTCCACTCTTTTATCATTCACTCCACCTTCCTTCCCTTCTTCCATGTCTCTGCTCTCCCTGCCCATCATCCATTTATTCACTCCTCATTTCCTCCCACGCTCCCTTCCTTCAAACTGCTCCCTCATCCTTCGTTCATTTCTATTCCTCTCTTTCCTCCCTTTCTACCTTTCATGTAAGAACTTTTTTTTTCTTAGAACAAGAAAGCGCTCCCTGACAACAGGCAAGGCAAAAGAAATAAAGGAAACCCTTTGTCTTCCTCCATACCTCTTAATTCCCCATTTGCATTCTAAACACCCCCTCTTCTTACTTCCTCGTTGTTTTTTCGGCGAGATGCCTGTGATCCTGTCGTCTAAAGAGTGCATAGCGTCAGGAAGAGTGGCCTTCAGCTAGAAAAAGAGCACTTACTCCTACCTCCAACAGTTCAAAAAAAGAAAAAAAAAACACTCAGTTGGCGTGACCTCTGAAAGCCAACACCCCCTAATTAAAACAGCGGCAGAGGCAACAGAATGCTGTTTCAAATTACTTGATAATTAGGCTCCCCCAGTTCTCCTTTTGGAGCACGCGGCAGGTGTTCGGCTGACACACTCAGACACTCCATTGTAGCGTAATGCAGCGCTTTCAGGGCCGTCTGCTGAGTAAAAATAAAGGTGAGATGCAATCCTAAGGGGGGGCCGAGAACAGTGAGGCACCTCGATGACGTTGATGAGTTGTTGTTGTTTTTTTTTGTTCTATGTTTAATGTTGAAGAAGGTGCTAAACAGTGAGCTGTGCTGTACTGGTTTTGATAAAGATAATATAAAGTCAGAGGCTTAACAGTGACTTCATGAATCTTGCTAGATGCTAGTATATGAATGTGTGCGTTTGTTTTGTGTGTTGTTGAGCAAGGCCAGGCCTAAAGGGTGAAGGTGACTTTGACAGTTAATAGCGATAACGGTAGCTGCTTCTCACCGCTACTTCTTTTCTCCTTCTGCCGTCTCACACTCACAGGCTGAATATGTGAAACCTGTGTGTGTGTGTGTGTGTGTCGGGTGCTATTGCCGTCAAATGACTGTGCCTGCAGCGCGAGCAGAAATGGGAGGGGGTTTGTGCCAAGCGCCCGGGAAAAGTGGCCTGTCACCTGTGATTTTGGCAACAATATAAAGCGGAGCAGTAATGGCAAGATGAAGGCTGCTGCCTCGCTCAAGCACTCTCTCACACATCCAGCTATAAACAGACACGGTAAACA
>JANJYP010001120.1:0-17622 GCA_024605115.1 Rastrelliger brachysoma | reverse complement strand
GACTTCAAGCTGCATCTTTAGCTTTGTCATCTCTGCATGGACAAGCACAACAAGACTGTTAATTACTATTAACAACATCTTAACAACACACAATAAGAGCAGTCTTTTAGTTACTGTACCTTGTGTTTTGGCGAGCAGCTCAGTGTGGCACTGGTCCAGCTCAGTGTGCAGTGACAGTTCCATTTTCTTTTGAGCAGTGAGGCGTCGAGAACGTCTGGGCCCCTCAAGGTCTTCCTGTGGCACTGATGCGGGGACTGAATCAACTATTTTATTCTTATCTAGCAAAGCGGCCAAAGTTTCAATCTCCTCATCACGCTCCTAAAGGAAGAATTCATGGCACATACTCACTCAAATGTCACATAGAAAGGTACACAAATATAGATCCACACAATGTAGCTGCACTATGAATGTGTTGCATGAATGTCAGATAACACAAACTAATACCTGCTAAATGTTAAAGCTGATTATTCAGTTCTCACCTTTAGCTCTTGGGTGTAGAATTTCTTCAAATGTTTCTGCAGGTTAGTCATCTTCTCCTCACACCTCTCTTCAATCAGAGCCTTTTCTGTCTCTAAAGTCTCACTGCAGGGCCAGAAGACATCTCAATGTAGCATTTGCATCCATTTCAAAGTTATGCATTTTATATTTCAATGTTACATTACAGGTTTCTTTTATCCTTTTGATAGTGCCAAGAATGGAAAATATTTGCTGGATAATTGTTGTTAAGAAGGAACTGTTGGTTTTGAGTTTAAACTATTTTTAGAAATGCTTTGATGTCATGTCCTCAACACATACCGGAAACCATCTTGCATTCCAGAGATGACCTCCATCATCTCAGAGACCACTTGCTCTCGAACATTTGCCTCAAGGGCTTCTTTTTCTTCCCGCTGGCGCTGCACCTCTCTCTTGAGGACATCAATGGCCTGCAGTAGAGCCTTAATAAAGTGCAGTCAGTTGTTAGAAACACTGGGCAAATGTCACATTTTGTGTGGTGCCTTCAACACCCACTGCTTATCTTTCAAATTAAATGTGCAAATACTTCCTTGTGAAAGCCTAAATGGCAGCATTTTAAGATTGTAAATAAAATGTAACATTAAAGTGGATTTGGAGATAAGAAAAATAAATATATATCTCCAACATACGATAGTAGAGGATGTTACCTCAGTATTTAAGAGGGTGATATCACCGTCTTCAACATCACTCTCATCCTCATCCTCTTCGATCACAGTGCTGTCATTACTATTGGCTGTTGGCTCACGCAGGAGAGACAGGATGTAGGCCACCCTGGTTTTTGTGGATGGTCCATGGACAAGCTGAAACAATAGAATGGGATATTTCTTTAAATTTCAAATGATCTTATTTGATCTTGTCCTTAGAGACTAAATCTCTTAAAAGTTAGATATATAGTATGAGAGTGTCTTTTTTTTTTTTTACCTGGGTAGCAATAGCTGAGAATTTGAGGGCTTGGAGAGTCTCATCATAGATGGAGACACATGGGCTGATATTGACCACCATGCTGGAAGTTCCTCGGCCACAGAAGAAACCCTGCAGCACCCGGGTCAGTTTACTGTCCCTGAAGGGTACCACTTGGGGGGCTCGTGACCTGTGGATGTAATTAAGAAGTGTTCACAATGTAGCTCGTTTTCTGTTAATCCCAAAACGTCTATAACAAAAGTTGTGATCTAACACACATACTTGTTGTTCTGGTTGTGCCTCAGAGCAGCAATACAGCGTCCAAGTGTTAAGAGGGAGGTGTTGATGTTATTAGCCTCCTTCATCCGTTCACCGTTACGCTGCTCTTTACAACGTTCAGACCCAGCCAGATCACACACAGTCAGTCTACAGAGGAGACAGTATGAGACACTGTTTTATCACTTTGTACAAACATGATTAATACAAATGCTCAAAAACCCCCAAAACTGTGATATAGGGAAATCTGGGCAGGTAAAAACTTACTCGCTGATGTGCATTGTCTGGCCTGAATTGACCTCTGGGCGTACGTGCAGGACACGGATGGAGAAAATGCTGTGGCTGAGAGGATGATAAATGTTATGATCAGAGATGCAATAAGTGTGACAGTGAGACAAATCTGTCAAAAATAAAGTCTGAAAGACCTTATTGTGCCTCTACCTGCGGCTGGAGTTATGGTTGAGGTGGGTGCTAGCAAAGCTCTGGTTACGACGACCAGCCCTCAGAATTCTCCATGCTTCCTCAGCACTGCGGACTTGGATCCAGTTGAGATCTAATATAACGAGGAAGTAGATTGTACATTGTATTCCACAATATTACAAAAAGCAGAAACACAACATGTTTTATTGTACTGATATTTAAAAGATGATAAATAATAACAAAGCAAAGATTTTCATAATCTATTGCAGTTTTACTTAAAATGTGGTGATGGACCATTAACTGTAGAAAATATGGACATAACATCTGTGACGTCATCCATTGGTTTGGGGAGTCTAATTTTGAAGCTCATCCTATGGGCAAATGGGCGANTTTGGGGAGTCTGATTTTGAAGCTCATCCTATGGGCAAATGGGCGGTGCCATCTAGGGTGTTTCTGGGTGGGTACTTTCCATATTTGGAGCAATGGGGGCTAGCACAGCCAATGCTTAGCAAAGAACTAACTGCTGGTAAACTATGAGACCTGTCACTCAATGTAACCACGCCCCAATTTATACACAAATTTTAAGCCTTACCACTAAACCGGTGTGGTACAAATAAATTCACTCTCCCATACACTGTTCATGGGTAGAGACAAAAAAAAAGCTTTAAGCTGTAAATTCCACTATTTTAATATGCGGGAGAATGGAGAATGAATCACTCCTGGTCCCAGCCTCCGGCAGCAGCCAAGAACTGCAGTTTTTGGAACACAAAAGTGAGCTTTACTGGTAAAACTCACAACTCCCCCCTTGTGTTGGGCTTCCACCCATACAGAGTGTGAGGAAGAGTGTAGAAAGAGATGGGGGAATGAAAGAAGCCGTTTACACTTTTAAAATATCATTTCCTGCTAAATGAACTCTAGAGTGGCATTGAGCTTCAGGAGGCTCAAACTGATATTTTAATTACACTGTTTAAAGTACTATAAACTTTGCTTCTATGAATGAGACAGTGTTACCCTTCACATAGGGGTTGCCATGCTTGTCGTCACTCAGTCGCAGTGTGACCCTTTTTCTGGGCTGCATGGAGGGTGCAGCATCCAGCAGGTCATACAGGAACTCGTTGTAGATCTCATAGAAGGACACCCAGATGGAAAACTGCACCCCTTCTTCCAGGTCATCACCTCCACTGTGTGAAAGGCTATCAGGCTCCAGACAAACACTGTCAGTGTCTGCAGGGAGAGTTGGAATTCAGAATTTCCCTTTTACATGTCTGTTAACACATTCAAAGTGATATCCCTCACTGCAATGCATTTTTAAAGATTAAGAGGAGGATTTAACATGTTATTTCTTTTTAGACACAAGATTAAACATTGTTTTTCAGGAACCAATTCTCACCAATATGCCTTGCAATGAAAACCATAAATACCATCACAATCTGACATATTAGACTTAATGCAACATTTTGTGGGGCTATGTTCAATTGTATGAGTATGAATTTAACTGGATATAAATTGACCTTATTGTCTATCTGGTGTATAAGCAATTAAACATATAACACTCACAATGAACACATTAGCATTTGCTCATTTAGTAGCTGTTACTACAACACTCAAACTGTCCTTACCTTCCAGCTGGGCAGCAATGTTACTCGTGGAGGAGAGTCCTCCAATACCACTATCCCAGATTGTAGTAGTACCACCTCGACGAGAAGTCTGGCCCTCATCCTGTAATGTAGAAGAGCAGTTCATGAGTATATAGCCAAATAAAAACAAGGAAGTGTTTTGCTTATTTTATTAAAAGGGGAATGTTTCTCTGTGGTCACTCTGAACCTGAATTCAAAATGTTTACATTTAAAATTAGTGACTAGCTTGGAGGCCATTTATGTTCCAATATGCAACTTACACAAGTGTGATGTGCAAACTTGACTCGTCCAGCACACACATTGAGAGCAGAATTTTTCATTAAGGTAGGAAAGTCGTAAACAAGCTGTGTGAGATTCAGAAATCTCAAAAATATATCGAACACATCTAGTTTGTTTGACTTAGTCAGTTCTAAGTGACCTGATATTTTTCAGGTTCAAAACATAAAACTGAACATGATAGAATCCTTGTTTATGCGTGAGCTCAGTTTAGGAGTAATTGCAAGTGACACTAAGCAGAGAGAAATTAGGCCAGGAGTGTGACAGAAATATACAAAAATATATTAAACCTCTGGAGATGGTTCTTCTGTTTACCTCTTTAAGCAGAGAGTTTCTGCGGATTTCCTCCACCCTGATCTCACTCGGTTCCAGATGTCTTACATCCTGATACATGACAGGCTTCAGGTTCATGGCAGTATATAGACGGCCCTGGAGTTTTCTGAACAGAGACACTAAAGCCCGAGGCAGGAGGCCAGCTTCTTGACCAGTCCCTGGGAGTCAAAGTCAAAGGTTCACATTTTAGGCACTTTACTAACAGAGATGCAAACATCCCAATCTATTAATGTGGACTATCACCACCAGTACAAGACAAAAAAATCTTACCCTGAATGGTGTAAGTCTTTCCAGAATTAGTCACACCATAGGTGTACAGGAGTCTGTTTTCTCCTTGAAGGACATCTTTCACCATCTTCTTCATTGTCCACTCATAAAACTGCTGTTGTGTTGTCTCTGGTCCACAGATCTAATACAGAGGGGTAAGGTGGCTCTTTTAATTAAAAGAAGTGTATTCCACCTTCTTAGAACAGTGACTACATACAGTATTTATCACCAATATGATCAATTATGTTTAGTGAAAAAATAAATAAAGAGTCTTTGGGAAATAGTTTGTCTCCTTCCAGTTCACCTTTTTTCCAGCACCAATAATCACATATCCTGAAAGTAATATATTGCTCTCTTACCTTTGAGAAGCTAAACTTGTGTATGCTCTGAGCAACACCCTTCTCTGCAGCCCTCATGTTCTGAGAGTTCTTTGGAGCGTTGAGCATAAGAGTCTCTTCATCTTGGACTGCCACACAACCCTACAAAATGAGTGAATTTTTAAACACCAAGTATAAAAAATACTAGAGAAAATGCTGATGGAATGTTGTGGTCAAAGTCTGACCTGTTCTTCTCCCATGTCTCTCTCCGCCTCAGTAAATGGTCGAATGCGCAGAAAAACCATCACCTTCTCTGGGTTCTTCTCGCCACCGCTTCCTTGTCTCACCAGTGCAGATTTCACTGCCAATTTCTGAAAACATTCATCAAAAACATTAGCGCTGAAACCATTGATTAAAGAATCAATAAGCCAATTAACAAAAAAAAAAAAATCTTCAATAATCAAAAGCAAAACAAACATTTGAAATGTAACCTTAGGCTTAAGAAACTAGCAATTTGCATTTTTTAAACAGTTCAAAGAGATCAAACACATAATTTGTGTTACATAGTTGTAACTAGTGTTGCTTTAGTCAACGAAAATTATGACTAAATATCATTGTCAATGAACCATGATCATGTGACAAAAACGAGACGAGACACAGCATAAGTGCTCCATACAGAGGAAGAGAGGACCTATTTGTCATTTGCTGTTTGTGGTCACATCCTCAGTTGATCAGATCAATAATGTGTTACTCAACGATTATTTCACAGCAGATACGTCTGCAAATACTGGGATGCAGCTTAAAACACAGCAGCAACATTATCCCTGTTTGGCTGTGTAAGGAAGGCTTTTTATGGCTCTGATGATGATGATATCTGTTTTAATGTCACACAGAGATAATGAACCAGGGGGTGACAACTATAGGTTAGTTATGTTAGGCTATAAGTGCAATAAAATCTACCAGAGTAAAAAACTAAGAAGCAAACTTTAATTTAACCTACCAAAAAAATGGAATAATAATTGAATTGAAATTAATATACATACAAACTTTTTTTTTAGCAGAAATTAAAAATGGTTTGATTTACTTTTCATATCTAAGATAAAAGTCACTGGCTAATATAAACAATAAGCCGTTTTCTTATACTACAGTGACTGGGGTAAACAGAATTACATTACTAAAAAGAGACTAATTTTCAATTTTTATTCTAAAACTAGACTAGAATTTGGCCGAAATGGCCAGTGAGTGCATTTTGTTTGGACTTGAAGATGAGGACAGCACTGAGCCTTTTGGCCAGAGACAATTAATGTAAACAAAATGGGTTTGTTTACAATGAAAATTCCATGGTGCTTTCATCACAGCACACTTCTAGCAACTCACTGGTTCCACGATGGATGGCCGAGTGTCCAGACCCGGAGAAATGACAGAGATCTCAGGTAAACGTGGTCTGCCCAGGCTTCCATGTTCTGCTGCTGTGGACTCAAACACAGCCATCTCCTCCTCCTCATCAGAGGGGCATGCACAAGGGGAGGACAAAGACAGTGCCATGCTCACCTGATGCAAAGAAGTGTTCATGGTTAGTACAACAAAGGAGATAGGTAAAGTCTCCTTGTAATGTAGTTTTTGTAGATGGGCATCAGGATGCAAAATGATTCTCACTTGGCAAACAAAAATATTGGTTTCATACAACTGAAACGGATAGATTGATAGACTGAATAAACGCTGGAGCAGCTCCAAAATAAGGGTGTGTCAGAAGACAGTAGTTAAAACATGCAAACCACATGACGTACAGTTTGCCCTTTTAAACCAAATAGCAGCTCCTTGTTATGTCAAACAGCAGCGTGATTTCCCGGGCTATCACCTGTCCTAACAGGTTTAGTACTGATGCAAAAGGATTAAAGTGGCATCCGCCATCTTGCGGCACCGCCATTACTGCGGTTATAAATACATACACACACACTTACCCAGATCCTTAAGAAACTGCCAATAACAATTGTACTGTTTATACTGTATTATAGGTTATATTGTGTTGTTATTGTGCACAGATACTTCATTCTCGTCCATATACACCAATCTGAATGATAACAGTTTCAAGCCCTTTCCTACATTTTGTGATTACGTTACATGTTGTTACTGTTGCCCAACTTCACGATTAATGCTTGAAAACCCACAAGCGTTAGTTAAATATTTGAGCTCTGGCGACTTTACATATTTTGTATTAGTCCAATCAGCATTTATAATTTGCTTTATTTGTATATTTCATAGCTTTTTTTACACTTGTACCGTGCTTAGCATGCTTAACGTTACTGTTGTTTAACATGCACGCGACACACTCTCAACAAAATATTAAAGTAACTTACCTCGATATTCCAAAGTGCAACGAGAGCCTCCTAACTTATCGAAATATGTGTATGTTAACTACGTGAAGTTTCCAGAACTCCAATAGTAGCTGACTGTCTAACACTAATCTACAGCTCCCTTCTTGGTCTCGGTCTGTCAGACTCCTGCTGCAGCTGATTTAGGTTTACCGTTTGGTTTTTGAACAATGCGCTTCCCCTGCACAGCGACTCACTGATTGGCTGAAGTTCTCAGCCATCTGCCATATTATTGGCTGAAGCTCTCCGAATGTGCTCTGCGTAAAATGTTCCTTCCTCCTTAAACTAAAAAGACGGTTTTCTTGAGTTCCTACCACGTGTTATATGATTATAAATTAATGTAACGTGTTTTTCAAAACATGGGCTGACTTATTTTCTCATTAACTTGAAAGAAAAGTTAATGAGAAAAGAAGAAGGAAAGAAAGAAAGAAAGAAAGAAAGAAAGAAAGAAAGTGTATAGTACACAGTGACAATATCTGGTAAATGAGATTATTCATTATTTTGATGATATGTAGTGTGTGTGTGTGTGTGTGTGTGTGTGTGTGCGTGCGTGCGTGCGTGCGTGCGTGCGTGCGTGTGTGTGTGTGTGTGTGTGTATGTGTGTGTGTGTGCGTGCGTGTGCCTGTGTGTTGAGGCACAGGAGTGACTTCAGTCTTAAAACTAAAATTTCCATATTATGTCATGTGCATTTAAGAAAATTGTTACATCTGTGGAAAGTGATACAAATATATATAAAAAAACTGTTTATTAACCCAGCAGACAGACCATTAGGAGCTGGCATGCAGTGAGCTGTCTGTATTAACTTAAAATCAAAGGCAGGGAAATTTACCACAAAATATGTTTGAACTTCATTTATTGATTATTGAAAGAAAATGCAGCATTATCTCGAAGACAAATGCCCTTTGTGCTCCTAAACAAAACCTGTCCACTGAGGTACTTGATTTGGAAATATACCACATTTATCCTTTGTAAAATATCACATGTCATAATATGGATAGTATTATAGAAATTAATTCTTAAATAATGAAATAGACCTTGTCCTAAGAATAATGTAATTTAGTGGAAATCTTTTTTTTTTAATTATTTATTCATGGCAATAACTGAAATATTAAATTCTCCTGCAGGGATACAGCTTATAATGAAAACATACAAAATAAACTCTTAAATTACAATTTCAGTCCACAAAAACAATGGCTGAAATGTTTTTTTTCATTTCATGAAATCATGAAGCAAAGACCATTAGGAGATTCATGCATACTGGCCAAGTTTGTATTGCTTGCTGAATGTACATATCCATAAATCAGTCACATCATCTAGCCATCAAAATCTTGTCCAGGTTCAAAGTTTTGCTCCACAGGTGTGGTGATGCTGTAAATGCTGACGTGGTTGTGCAAATTTTGAAGCCTTTGTTTCTGCACACTGTGATGAACACCATAACCAAAGTAGATCATTAAACCTGTTTAAAGACATCACCATCTGTGTCAATGCTTTGATTATGTAATTTGTGCATATTCAGTCTTTACAATTTATAGTGATATTGTTCACATACCTACTACCATCCACACAGCATAGCGGATCCATGTGTCTGACCCAAGTTGAACCATTAAATAGACATTGACAATGGTGCTGAAAATAGGAAGCAATGGCACAAATGGAACCTGGCAGGGCAAAAAAAACCCACAATCTGCATTACCAACACACCAACACAACACTCAGGAATCGAAGTTAATACTTTGATATATAATTAAGGAACTGTCCCCCCCCCCCTCCCTTTCCCTCCCTCCCTCAGTTCTTAAGATTGAGGCATACCATGAAAGCAGCTTTTGTTGTACTCTGTGGTTGTCTGCAGATAATCAGGGTAGTGAGGACCAGCATCAATATGATCACAGAGACACAGAGCAGACTCCACCAATCCAGGGCCTGCAGGGAGTCCATAGCCCTGGATATGAAGATGCTTAGGATGATGGCAAGAAAGACTGAGGAAAACATTGTAAGTTGTAGTAATTATTGAATAGAAATCATATATACAAAAAAAAATTAATGAGCATATTAAGATCACTTACTAATAAAAACAGCTAAAGCAGATGTATTGATTGATGTCCGTGTGGTAGCTTGTGAAGGAGGACATAATACTCCACTCACTGTAAATGGTTCTGGGTTGCTCAAACTTGAATCCTCACTGAGATCTGCTTGGTACCTGTAAAAGTGAGGAGATATAAATATATGTACATATATGTACCAACATTTTTTTTGTATATTGATACAGGTGTACCCTAAACTTTTTTTTTTTTTTTTTTGGTCATGGTTCAATTTATTAAAATATGTGAAGCTCATCTTATTTAATAACCATCAATCGGCCACTGAGAGCATTGAAATGGAACACAAATGACATTCTTAATGCAGAAACTGTCTCAGACAGATGCTAATTACAGTAGATCAGAGTGTACCATTAACCAGTACAGTTTCACAACAGCTTACCAAAACAGAGCGAAACTTCTAGTTTAGTTAAATTCTTCACCATATTAAATCTTTAAATTCTGTTCTAATGTTCATAGATGTCAGTGTCTCTTGTTCTGCTGTCTGATTTCATTAAATCCAGTTCCACATAAGGATTTCTTTGGGGATATTTTTAAGGATTGTTTGCTCAGATTTCACTCATTGCAACTAGTATTGTAGAAGCATTATCTATCTTTTTTATGCAGTATACTGTTAAGTCTATAAGTCAAAAATTGGAATTTTATTACACACAGCAAAAATGGCTGATTTATCCAAGAGGACAATAAATGATTAATTTGCATAGTTTTAGTAAAGTGATTTTTGTTATGTTTAATAAATACTTAACATGATAAATACCTTAATATGAGAATACATATTGCAACAAGTGTGTAGGCAAAGAGTGTTCCAATGGACATCATGTCCACCAGGGCCTTCAGGTCAAACAATAATGCCATGATAGCTGCAAAGTCACAAGCAAATAATAATTATTATGAACCTTTCTTATACAATTATTTCAGTAAATCATAAAACCTTCATATCATAAGTCTTACCTGCTACAACACCTGAAGCCAGTGTAGCTATGACAGGACTTTGTCTGTCACTCATTTTACTGAGAGGTCTGAAGAGAAGTCCATCCCTGGCCATGGCGAAAAGCACACGAGGCATGGGGAACATTGAGCCTAGTAGGCTGCGGAAGAAAAAAAATCTCTAATGACTCTTCAATAACCATTTAGTCACTCATGGTATTTTTATTGTTCTCCTGTTTTAATCTGTAATTCTGATTTTTAAGTTCTTAATTAAAAGTATGTAGTTCTTAATTAAAAGTATGTAGTTCTTAATTAAAAGTATGTACTGTACTGTGGATATTTTCTGTTGATATGCTTAAAATACAAGCAAACTATCTTTCAAACTGAAAATGAGGTTAATTTGAAGCAAAGAAAGCTAACTCTGCTTTGATTTGTATAGTTTGTTTTATAAATAACACATTTTGTGCCATACCTTGTTGACAATGCACAGAGGGATCCCACAGCGACTGCATACTTAGCAGGGCCCCAACCAATGTGTGTAAAGGCCACAGGTAGTGGGCTGTTAACACTGAGCAAATAGTACGGCATCATCAGAGTCAGGGCAGCAGATACACCAAAATAGGCCAAGAAGCAGATGAGGAGAGATGCCACAATGCCAAGAGGAATTGACTTCTGAGGGTTCTGAACCTCCTCCCCTAAAGAACAACACATACCACTTAAAGCACTTTGTTTTGTAACCTTAACAATGATAATAATAATAATAATAATTTAGCCCTGCATTGTGATGTATCTGTGTAAATTCATTTACCTGTTGTGGCAATGCAGTCAAATCCAACAAATGCATAAAAGCAAGTGGCTGCTCCTGCTAATGTTCCCTCAAAACCAAAAGGGAAAAATCCCCCACTGCCATATCTGGTTGTTTCATTTGCTGAAGTGTGGTTTCTGCAAAGAATAGACATGTTATTGTTTTGCATATCATTTATTAGTAATTTACAATTTGATAGATAACTACTCATATTTAAATTGAAAGATCGCTGAATCTAAATAGAATGTATAAGATGGTATTTTGTTTGTGCGGAACCATGCTTGTTTTTCTCAAAAGTACAGTATACAGTATTCTAAAATAGCAGTCCATACTCATATGCACTGAAGAGAGAATCTTCACCAATGTACCAGTTGTCGATGTCTCCCTTTATGAAGCCAGAGAGGATAACAAACAGCAACACTAGGATGTTAACTGTTGTAAAAATCTTGTTTACAATAGCAGACTCTTTAACACCAAATGCAAGAATTCCTAGAAAGGAAACAGAAAATGGCTGTAAATACAGCAGAGACTTGTTTGCCAAATATAGAAATGTATTCAATGAGCATCAACAATGTAATTGCAAATAATCACCTACTAATTGTGTAATTTTCATTCATGTCTTTAAACAAATTAATGGCGGGCATACATTTTTACATTAAGGAAACAAGTCACAGAGGTTTAGATTATGAAACTTGCCTGCCAAGAGCATTATGAGGCCAGCTGCAAAGAAGTCTGGGTAGGGAGCTAATCCAGGTAAATCCATGGCAGCCTGTTTTCCCAGAGACTTGGCAATGACATTTCCAATGAGGTCATCGAAGGTCCCACTCCATGCTCTGGCAACACTTGATGTCCCTTAAAAACAAAGAACAAGCAGGAGACACAATATTCTCAAAAATAGTAGTGCCACCAGTGTAATGAGCAACCACAATAAAGCAAATTGTGTTATTTTTACCTATGACATAAGACAGCAACAAATTCCAGCCAGTGATAAAAGCCCATATCTCTCCCACAGTTACATAGCTGTAGAGATAGGCTGAGCCAGTCTTGGGAACACGAGCTCCGAATTCAGCATAGCACAGTCCAGCAAAGACAGAAGCCACTGCGGCTATCAGGAAAGAGATAATGATACTCGGTCCAGCCACGGCTCTGGCCACTTCTCCTGACAGAACATAA
Source organism: Rastrelliger brachysoma (assembly GCA_024605115.1). NCBI lineage: Eukaryota > Metazoa > Chordata > Actinopteri > Scombriformes > Scombridae > Rastrelliger > Rastrelliger brachysoma. The sequence goes on along the minus strand of JANJYP010001120.1, from coordinate 5,310 downwards.
ACACCGGCTCCTAGTGTGCTGCCCACCCCTAGTGCCACCAAGTCAAGTGTAGTTAGGCATCGTCGAAAGTTTGACACCTCTCCTTCAGGTTCCAGAGGTTTCCTGCGTGACAGGCTCTGCAGAAACAGCAGTATCTGTGCACCAGACATCCTATTAATCAAGACATTGTGCATTCAGTGTAAAGATTACCTGAGATGCAAAGTGAAATAATTATGCATTGACAGAGGTAAAGCATAAAATTTAAAACTTTCAGTATACAAACCAAAAATGATTGTAATTGCTTTAAACAACTAACTAACTAAACAACTGAACATATTTTTTTTCCAATAAAGTGAAACTTGTCCTATCCTAGCTATTGGTGTTAATCACATTTAAAGTTTATATTACTGTGCGAATTACTAAAAAAAACTGTTTAAGTCACACAGGAGAGACACACAGGAGAATGTTTTTTCATATTTTCCATAACACAACCACATGTTTTTTTTCTGTATGTTGTTGTACAGCACATGGTCTCTTATCAATCAATATGAAATAAACAAGACCACTTTTATATCATATTCAATGAATATTCATATAAGCACACACAGATGCATCCTGTAAATTAACCTTATGACAGTACAGTTCCTGCACAGTAGGCATTATTCATGCTTACAAACTATGAAGATATTTTTTGTTTTATTGTTTTATTGTATGTAAGATCCAAATTTATGTGTCCTTGTCAGACACAGTGATTATTTCTTGTCATCATTTAATTTGTTATTAGTGAGCTATTTCAAGTACTGTGTTAATAAAACAAGACAAAAATCTTATCTCACTGTTCATATTATTAACTTAATAAAGAATGAGATCATCTTTCCTTTTACATGAGATGTTAAGTAAAAGACAATTTCAGTAGTCTGATGCTAATTAATAAAACATCATCTCATCATGTACAGGCTACCTAAAACAGTAAGAAAGACATCCTTACCTTTTTAGCCGAATGCTGTGTGTGTGTGACTGTGTTTTGATGTGTCTCAGACCACACTATCTGTGAGGATAAATCCATTCACTGTGGACTCTTCACAGCTCGACATTTTTTACACATTATGTTACATTTCAGACGTACGTGCCATTTCGGAAAAGGAGAGGATCCAAATTATTTGTTTGAGGGCACTACTGACATGTCAGAAAGTAACATACATTTCATCAAGCAGTTGATAAAACATTGATATGATGGAGCCTATAAACCATATTTTGCTTCTAATCCTTATCAAAGTGCGCACAGGGTTTTTTTTTTGAAATAGTAAAAAAAAAAAAACTTTTCATGTATGCTTTCACTGTGTGACACTTTATTGTGGTAGGAGTAATATTTTGGGCCTATATTGGATTTGTGTATGGCTCATTCAGTAATACAAAAAATGTTACTTTTCATGGGTGCTTTCATTACGTAAAGTTTCATTTTGATAAGATTAAAGGAAAAAAACAGCCCCATTGGGGAGTATTGTTGCATGGTTTTATTGACACATATCATCCATTGATGAGAATTTAACATATTTCCTCAATTAGGATTTCTTAGGACTTTTAGTATGTTGTTCTGGATACCTCATAGAAATGGTCTGTAGCTGAAAAAGAAACTGTAACAAAACGCTGCATTGACTGGACTATTAGTTTCAATTAAATATCTGTGTATAAAATATTGCTGTTACCTTGCTTCAATTAAAAAAGTAATTAAAATGGTCCATCAGCAAAATTTGTTCAGGTGTGTTAAAAAAGTGATTTTTTTGAGCTTGAACTCATGTTTGAACCTACAGAACATTAACCAAATCATTATAATTTTATTTTTATTTTATTTTGCCCTGAAAACACCAATTTGAAAACAGTTTTACAAATCACAAAGTGTAATAAAGGAGGTTTTCCAATGAATTCATGTTTTACCTTTTCACTACAAGTTAGCCTTTTCAGTTGATCATCCTTTTCTAACTATGCACATGTAATCAAATTTCTCTCTACCACCCTGTCCAGTTACTCTTTTTTGACTTTATAAATCTATTTCTTCTTCTCTTATCATCTTTAAAAATGGTTTTGTTTTAGTTTCAATAACTTTACAAAAAATGGAGACTTAACAACTGTGACACAGTAATCTACAACAATAATTTGTATGTTATTCTTGGCATGATGGCCCACATGAGGGCAGTGTTCTCTATAGCTTTTGATTTTTGAATTTCCTGCTGCTGCTGACAAAACATCCTTACAGACATTGTTCCTGATTTCATCTTTACTTATTAGTTTCTTGATGCGATACTTGCAAAGCTGAAAGGGGCATGGCCACCTTTTATTTTGTCAAGAAGTCGCATGAAACAAAAAAGAAACTATAATTTAGTGCATAGACTTTTCTCTCATCACAGATGCATCTCTCATGCATCTGTGATCTCGTGGACACAGCGTTGGGTTTGGACATAGATAAGTCAACATGTTGTAAACTGAGATTGTTTTCACTGGAGACATCTGCTCAGCAACAAATTGAAGACTCGTTCATCAGAGCATAAGGAAACAACTAATTGTTTGTTTAACATAATGGGGCAATCCATTGCTTCTAGGGGTTCCTGGTATCATGCATTAAATCTGCCTGGAACAATTGTCACTGGATGTCAAGGCCATGTAGACACTGCATGGAACAAGAGCAATTGAATAAGAAGGGCAAACTTTTAATTTGTTGGTACAAAGGGTACTGAGAAGCTGAGCTGAGTGTATTTGAAAAGAAGTTTTCCTTGCTTGTTTAAAAAACTTATTGAAAACCTTCAAGTATAAGCCTTCATAAAATGTTGCCTTTACATGTTAATGTGCATGAAGGAGAAAATATGGTTATATTTGAAAAAATTACAGAAGCACCTGTTTCTTTTATTTCATTTTCTAGTTGTTGTCAGTGACAGCAGATAGTTTGTATGATTGTATTATTGTGATGCTGCAATAATATTGGATAAACCAATTAAAGTAACTTTCTTTACTCTTTCGCTGCCACTTTTAGTAGTAGTGATTTTTGTTCAGGAGGAGTGAGCTGTGACTTCATTAGCTGAAGGAAATGGACTACCCCTCTCTCTGTTAATGATTCATTTGGAGAAACAGGCTCAGAACCTAACACTATTGTCCAGAAAATTCATTCAGCACCCAGGATATTTTGGTTAAAGGACTTAAAATTTATTGCAGATTTTTGTTGCAGATCAACTGTATTTTAGTACCACTCAAGAGTTCAAGTGGTAAGTTTTGTCCTGTATTATTTGAGTGCTTTATTTGTTTCAGTCTATTTTGTAATCTAAAAAACAGAACTATTTTATAGTCAGCATACTTTGTGATTAGAGTTAATTTACTACTTTTTGTTTTACTAGAAAACATTAATATGGTTTATTTTTTAAAAATCTATTTGGAAGAAAAATGAATTATATTAATCAATATTTTCTTATTTATTTTTTGGTAACTTTCATTGATTAAATTTACTGGGACGATGATACTAATAGGCTATTTATCACTTAAAAATTTAAAACTGAATATGATGAGTTTAAGAGTATACTTGTAATGAAATCCCTTCTACTGCTCAAAACTCTTGTTTTAAAACATCACACTCCAAAACTTTTTTGACAGTAATATTTTAAAGCAGGATAATCTTTCCATTCAAAGAAATTTGAAATGTGTTGAAATATGATTTCTTTAGTGCTTTAGTTATAGAAGTTATCTACAATGGTTAATATGGCAGTGAGTGGCTCTTGCAGGCGTTGCTTCATTATCACAGCTCTGCCCCAGCATTTTTCCAGGAGTATTAGCCAGATGCAGCAGGGCGGCTATGGCTTTTCTCCATGGTGACCGGGTTCACTGGCCACAGCAGCATGACACTGAGCATTTACAGGAAGGAGGGTCATTAGAGTGTGACTTCTCTCTCAGCACATGTAAATCTTGCGTCTATTTCGAGTCAGATGGATATTTCAAGCAGTGTGGCTACCATCTAAATGGGTCTGAAACAGCAACTTTTGAATGTTAAATTTCATTTATAAAGATNACTGAGCATTTACAGGAAGGAGGGTCATTAGAGTGTGACTTCTCTCTCAGCACATGTAAATCTTGCGTCTATTTCGAGTCAGATGGATATTTCAAGCAGTGTGGCCACCATCTAAATGGGTCTGAAACAGCAACTTTTGAATGTTAAATTTCATTTATAAAGACGTTACTAAAGAAGTCAGCTCATAAAAAAAATCCACACTCTTAAAAAAAACAAGGCTTGCAAGGTAAAAATAGCCTCAGGTCATGCTGGCCTCTAACACCACTATGGCCCTCTGTTCCTGTCTAAATAGGAAAAATGCACACTGCTAAAACAATTATTTTTATACCTTGCTGAATTGTCAAGAGCATTACATGTTTTTTTTCTCTTTCTTCCTACAGTCAGATATTCCCATCAAGGCAAACATGAATAACACAAAGCAACACAGTGGGCAGATCGAAGAGAGATAATATTCAGAGTATCTTCTATCTGGGGAGTTGCAGAGAATAATCCTGTTCAACAGTAAAAAAGATGCGATTCGTTCTGTATTATCTGGTACTGTTGGGGTCCAGTTATGTCATTTCAACCTATGGACCCCGTCAGAGGGTACAAATGACTGGTGATATTTTGCTTGGAGGTCTTTTCCCCATACATTTTGGTGTTGCGTCCAAAGATCAAGACCTTGCAGCCCGACCAGAATCCACACAGTGTGTCAGGTAATATTTGCAACTGGTTTACAGAATTGACAGAACATATTTCTGGAAATATATTTTGCTGAACTCATCTAAATCTTTTTGCAGGTTCAATTTTCGTGGGTTCCGTTGGCTCCAGGCCATGATTTTTGCAATTGACGAGATTAACAACAGTAGCACTCTCCTGCCTAACATCACACTGGGCTACAGGATCTTCGACACATGCAACACAGTGTCAAAAGCCTTGGAGGCCACTCTTAGTTTTGTGGCCCAAAATAAGATTGACTCCCTGAACTTAGATGAATTTTGCAACTGCACTGCTCACATCCCATCAACCATTGCAGTAGTAGGACCAGCTGGTTCTGCTGTCTCCACCGCGGTTGCAAACTTACTGGGTCTTTTTTATATTCCTCAGGTAAGTAAGGCAATTCTAGTGAATACATTTTCACTGGATAATATTTTTTATAGGAAACATACTATCTCCTGGATTAGTTTATCGATAAGATGACATGACATGAAATCTTTCCTGTTTCAGATCAGCTATGCCTCTTCCAGTCGCTTACTGAGTAATAAAAATCAGTACAAGTCCTTCATGAGAACCATTCCTACAGA
>JANJYP010001102.1:0-12732 GCA_024605115.1 Rastrelliger brachysoma | reverse complement strand
ATTTTGGAAAACTGACCTTTTGAAGATGCAGGTACTTGGAAAGTGAAAGTAACAAATAAACAAGACTATTTCAATGTTTTTGGATCACATGTGCAAGTAATTGACACTGTAGACAAAAAAAATCACCCAAAATCTTACCTCATGCACCTGCAAACTTGTGACACTGTGACAGGTAGAATTTGAAACTGAGCAGCACACTCATAAAGGCTTCTCCTTGATTTATTGTTGTTGACTTGAATAGACCTTATAGATCACATTTGGACAAAAGCATAGCTGCCAAATGAATAAAAGTAAATGCAAGTCTTTGTATTATTACTAAAACTAGTATATGGATCTTGGATCGAGCAAAAATGAATCTTTCTAATATTATGATGACAGTCTCAGGGTGACAGCCATCATTTGGGTCTCAGCAACCTGAAGGACAACATCTGGACCTTGGCCATACACCTCCTGATGACGGTCTGCTCGGCAACTGGTTCTGCTCTTTCCCCTTTCACTCTCTCCCCCTCTGGCCTGTCTTTCCTCCCTTGGTGTCCCCCCGGGGTAATTGTGGGGTAATTTATGAAGTTCTAGCAGCATGGAGCTAGCCAGTGTATGGGACAGCCTGCTGACCTAGCCCCATTCAGCTCCAGAGGACAGGGCCTGGATTCCTTTTATCCTAACCATAATCAGCACCTCTCCGTGGGCTTGGGTCTCCCTCCTGATTCCCTTCGCCCTGCAGCCCTCCACAGCATGCAATCCTGCATGGCTGCTTAAAGATGAAGGGGAAAGTTATTGGACTCTTTAGTGACTCATAAACATCCTAGGGGATTTTCATAGCGCCTTTGTGTCTTTTTGTTGTGGTCAAGATAATGCAATTGTTTCAGGCAGTGTAAATGAATAAATCACCAAGCAGTTTGTCCCAGCGGTGAGAGATAACAAAGGGCAGCACTCCCTGTTCTCAGAAACACTTGTCAGCCCCGTTCAGAAACATTGTGAAACAATTTTATATCTCTGTACCCAGACATTTGTACTCTGAGGAAAATTAGATCCCTGGTTTAGATCTGTAGCTGAAACCATTTCATCTCCACGTATCTGTTCCCTGTGATCATTTTTCCTGCTATGATCTTGATCTCAGCCTCCTGATATCCAAGCGACATTGAGAGTAATAGCGGTAAGCAAAGGCCACTGAGCATCCCCTATGGGCTCTGCTCTCGACTACACACACAGATTAAAGCCCAGTGTGTGTGTGTGTGTGTGTGTGTGTGTGTATACAGGAGATCTAGCCACTGATCCTGTTAAACAATGACCAACAGAGAGTGAAGGAGGCCTTACGGTACACAGCACAGGTTTGCTCTTCAGCTTAGTGCTTTATTGAGCCATGATAGGTCCTAATCTAGCTTGATCCTCTGTCACTACAAGCATATGCCTGTGATAATGCCCTCATTTTCTGGTCACCTGAGTACTTTCATTGGAGTGCACCCCGTGAGGCAGCAGAAAGGAGGTCTCTAAACCCTTAAAAAAAAAAAAGTCTGTCACAGAGCCCTTGAATTGGATGAAAGGTCCTGAAAGGTGCAGTCCAGAGAAGAAAGTCAAACACTCTAATGCAGGGTTAAAAATTGAAGGATTATATAGAAACATGGAGGGTGGCTACGCTTTCATTTGTAAAATGCAAAGCTCAGAGAGCCTTGTGTCTCTCTGTGTGGCCCGTTGCCTCTGTAAACACATGAATAAGAATAAGAATGAGCAAGAGAATGGGGTTTATCTGGCTCATGCATATATCAGTAGAGTAAGAGAAGGACTGATTACATTTCTTTTCTTCAGTATGAGCCCCGAACAATCTATATGTGTATTTGTGGTGATTGTACTTTTTCAAATACACAACTGCTTAAGGTNATTTCTTTTCTTCAGTATGAGCCCCGAACAATCTATATGTGTGTTTGTGGTGATTGTACTTTTCCAAATACACAACTGCTTAAGGCTATTTTCTTATTGACGTGCTGTATCACCATTAATTTTATCTGAATGACATTCTCACTAATCTAACTTCATGTACAGTCAATGAGTAGCCTTGGCATATTTTTCTGAAGTTATAGATAATTTATTCAGACCATTACAGAAACATTATTGATCGGTTTCTTCTCTTTGGACTGTGTAAAACACAATGAAAGCTCTGGCACAGAACCAGCTATTAAAAGGACTGAAAGACTGAAAAAAGAAAGAAATCCGGACCATTGTGTCCAACATGGTTAATTAGGACCTGACCCAATTAGCAGAGGAGAGTCCAGCAGCCATGTTGGCTCTGAGCCTAACGATGGGAAAATCCATATGCTCCAAATAAATGGCCCATGTTGGCTCTCAAAGTTCCCCAATTATAATATCACTGAATATTGGCTAAGCCAGAGCACCCCGCAGGGCCCCCTGATGGAGCTTTGGTGGGGGGTCCCGAGTATCCTGCTTCATTCAAACTCCTAACTTTCTGTGTGTCCATGTTTGAGAAGCACACACAGTATAAATCAAACACTGCATCGCTGTCTGTGCAAGTCTATCAAATCACCAAAAAATACAAACACAAACATAAACTGCAAGTCAGTTGTTTCTAGAACAATCACGAAGCTGCACAAAGACGCCCACAGCTGCAGGAGAACCTCTGCTGATGTTGGGTAAATATAAACTAGGGTGTCCTACTGTGTACTAAGAGGAAAAAAGCAAATAGTTTCTCAGATGAGTTGACAGATGAGGGAAAACAACACTTTCCTTCCATGAAGCCTCACAATGTCNAAGAGGAAAAAAGCAAATAGTTTCTCAGATGAGTTGACAGATCAGGGAAAACAACACTTTCCTTCCATGAAGCCTCACAATGTTTCGTTCATTTGAACTGAATAAAATCTGGTATAATCGCTGTGCATTTAGTGTGCTCCAGGCTAGAATCAAGAATCAATGCTGCATCCAAGGTTCACAAAACCAATGTTTTTGCAAATCTCTTTTGCTACCCGGATGGTGTAACACATGAGTATTATCATATGTTTAAACTACTGGCCCTCAAGCGCTGCCTCATTGGAGGCTTTACTTGGCAGAAAAAGGCAGGAAATACCAGAGCTGTACAGTGAAATCCAGCCTCAGAGAGAGAAATGTCGGGAAGAGAGTGAACTCAGCTTGATCCAGTCACAAGATTAGATCAACAGATATATGCTTGACATCTAGTTTGGATTTCATGGAAACTTCTCTATCTTAGATTTTTTAAAACAGAAGCAATCCCGTATAGTCATTTTTTCAGTCAGCTTGTCTCATGTTCCTGACAACTAAATANCTAGTTTGGATTTCATGGAAACTTCTCTATCTTAGATTTTTTTAAAACAGAAGCAATCCACTATAGTCATTTTTCCAGTCAGCTTGTCTCATGTTCCTGACAACTAAATGTCATACTCAGAAAATGAAAATGTAAAAACAAAAAACCTAAAAGTTAAGCAGATTTGGTTAAAAAGCAAGATTCTGTGAATCTGAGAAAGTGCCAGTAGGTTTATGGTTGAATTAGGGGAAGACAATGCTATGCCCACTCTTTAGTATCTTTTTAACTACCTCCTCCCCATTGAAGGACCCCCTTCCAGTGATAGTGATGTGATTTCACAGACTGTTTGGTGAGCCAAGTCAAATTTATCTGACCCCTTTTGTTCCAAGCTCCTGGTTGAATTGTACCTAGTCTGCCATTAACGCTGCTCTTTACATGTTTAAGCACCTCATATGGTGCTTCATACCTTTCTAAGTATCTCATGGTTACCAAATGTAAATTAGGCCTTCAAGGCATCATATATCTGGTATTATGGAACAGGGCCATAAGAGGGTACTCTGCTTCATTGAAGTTCCAAACTCTTGCCTTTCACTTTCAGAGCTGACATAATGAAAAAGACGCTATATATCAGTGTAACTTCAAGTGTCAAACATAAGAAATCACCATTATTGCCATATCAGGATATTTACAATAACTTGTCCTTCATTAATCTAATCTACGTATTTGCCAATTTTTAACTTATCATCCAATTTGATCATAACACAACCAATACCACAATACAATTCATCTGTCTTTAATGAAATTTTTTAACAGTCCTTGTTAACTTCTGGCTGTGCAGCTTAACACAACATGTGAACAAACCCCTGTTTTGGTTAATGTGTAGGGGGTTCATCAGGGGTGGGGGAGTTAAATGTGGGTGTGGGAAGGTGAGGTGGGGGCTGCAGGAAGGCTGAAGAGGGGGGTGAAAGTGTGTCCCTTCTGCAATTGGCTGTGGCTCTAAGTGTCTCATTATGCGGCTTATTGTTCCTTTGTTGTGTCAGTGGTATAAATACACCCCAGTGGGCACACAGGGTGACAGTTTAGACAGACTCACTCCTGTGGACAGACTGATCATTAGATTGAACAACACAAAACTCTGAGAAGTAAGAGAGACTTTGGTGACTCTACAGGGGAGTGAACCAGCCTGAAAAAGCATCTGTAGAATTTAAGCTTGTAGCTCAAGTTCTTAACTCTCTTTTAAAGTCATTTTTTTTGGACTTTTTTTTCTCTTTCGCGCACTTTCCTTTGCTTCAACCAAGATGGATTCTGACGCTGGCTCCACCTGCAGCCGCTCCTCATCCCCAGACCTGGTGGTGGATGACTCTCCTGTTAACTTCTTCTCCAACAAAATGTTCCAGACGTACTGCCAAGAAAACAGAGCAAACAGTGAGGTCAGCAAGGACAGAACAGACCACTGCGGTGCGGGTGGTAAGACTAAGAACAGGTCTGATCTCAGCAAGGAGGAGGTGCAAGACCTGAGGCTAAAAGTCAACAGCCGGGAAAGGAAAAGGATGCATGACCTGAACCAGGCTATGGATGGCCTGCGAGAGGTCATGCCCTACGCTCATGGCCCCTCAGTCCGCAAGCTGTCAAAGATCTCCACCTTGCTGCTGGCCCGCAACTACATTCTCATGCTATCCAGCTCTTTGGAGGAGATGAAAAAGTTGGTAGGGGATGTATACGGAGGCAGTGCTGCTGTCCAGAGCCGCAGCGCAGCCCACCCCACGATTACCCCCACAGCGTCTACTGCCCACCTCCCGCTGCATCCTCTTGCCCAGTCCCTACATTCTCTGGTGGGTAACACGCCATCTACTCTTCATCATACACCCTCTACAGCGACCCCTGCTCCGCACTCACCACCATCAGCCAGCTTCTTGGGTTTCCATGCTCCAGTCCAGGGCCTTCTGAAAGATCCCCTCCACCTGACCAGCTCCTACAGGCACTTCCCTGGAATGCCCTGTCCTTGCTCACTGTGCCAGCCCCTGCCTACCACTACCTCCACATTGCACAGCCTGTCTATGAACAAGTGAGCAGGACTCTCTCAAAAACTGACCTCAGCTGTTTGAATGGACCAAGCAGCTCTGAAACTAACTTCTAAAATGATGGCTGGTGCCTGAACTTGTATATACTGTACATATCTATTGCCATGCAAACTGCTGCTATTTTTTATCAATTGTGTCTTCTGCATTGTTTATACAGAAATATTCTAAATGCACAAGGGATTTTATCAGAGTAGCAAAGACNTGAATGGACCAAGCAGCTCTGAAACTAACTTCTAAAATGATGACTGGTGCCTGAACTTGTATATACTGTACATATCTATTGCCATGCAAACTGCTGCTATTTTTTATCAATTGTGTCTTCTGCATTGTTTATACAGAAATATTCTAAATGCACAAGGGATTTTATCAGAGTAGCAAAGACTGTAATTTATCTGATGTCCATGGTGAGGAAACATTGTCAAAATGTATCTGATGTGTCCTAATGTGCAGAATTTCTATTTTCCTAAATTAAAATTTTGTTATAATAATAACTCCTGTTTGCTCTCCTCTTTTCATAAATGTGACCCTTAAGTTATAATTATATGTCATTATTTTCCTAAATGGTTGTGATTTGTAGTCAACAACTCTCTGGAAAACAAACCTACAAGGCAGTTACCGGTACTTTTCTAAAAGGGTTTAAAGTGTATAATTACAAAAAACAGTGACAATATCAGAATAACACAGCAACATCTTCTGTAAGTTAACAGACAAGGGTTTATCAGTGCCATAGGAATGACAGGGGCGGGCACTGTAAAAATGGATATTTAAGAAAGGGTGTCATTGATTCCTAACCAGATTTGGAGAGACCAACCTCTTAAGGGCAAAATAGAGGGACAGAAGGGTGAGACAATAAGCCAACAAAACTGACTGTGGTGTTCTTGAGCTAGGGGACCATCCATCTTCACCTCAACAGGGTGCAGGAGATGAAAGGACAACACAGGCGCCAGGAAGGCGCGTCACTTTTGTCTGACGCAGGCAGTGGACATAGCTATGTCCTTAGCTCTAGGCCAGTGATTTGTCACTGTCTCATAAGAACATGGATTTAGGCACACAAAGGGGCAAATTTAAAGTAAGGGTCTATCGGGACAAAAAAAAAATTTGCTTTAAAATTGTATGGGATAATTCAAAAAAGTATATTCACACATTAAAAACGGAATTGGCACACTGATAAAAAAAAAAGATTAATCAACTGAACTGAAAATGTAACTATTATACACACTGATTGCCATGAACATGATTTAGTCAAACAACATAACAATGGCTGGCCTTCACTTAGCAACAAATCAAGCGTGTAAAATACATGCTTATCCTCCCACGGCTGACAGATGAGTTGGAGATCAGGGGAGAAATGAAGAGATGTAACTCATTCTCACCCACCTCCCTCCTCCTCCTCCTCTGAGAGCCCTGAATAGGTCTGAACAATAGCCATGCGTGGGACACAAAGGCCGGTGGAGTCCAAGCTCTCGTGCCTGAGACACAGGCCCCCTCCATTCAATCTACATTTCATCATGGTAACAAGCGCTGTCGGGCCAAAAGGCCTGACACCCTCACTCACCACAAAGGCGGTTAGCTCTAATATATGAGGCTATTGACACTGTAAAGAGCCCCTGTCAGGACTGGGGGATTGTCAGCTGTGGGATGTCTCAGTGGGGGGAGGCAGCTGCCAGCCAAACCAAGCGGTGGAGCTTCTGTCGTGGGGACCGGCACTGCAGCGTCACCTGGTCCCTGGTCCCCTGACACAGAGACCCTGGGTCCTCCCACACAGCCCCCCTTTATGTGGGCACAGGTGGGAATGGGAAGCAGAACACATTGTGGAGATTAGTGGGGATCGGACTCCCTTTGCTCTAGGTAGATAATTAGAGACACTGACTTGTGCAAAGCTGGTGTTTCCTGATCAGCACCAGATGGTGTTAACCCACGGTGTGGCATCAGCAGTCTGGAGTGAGTGTGTGTGTGGGTGTGATGTGTGTGGTGTGTAATGGATATGCTCCTTAAATCATACAATATGGGCAGGTCCTCTGTGTGCCATTATGGTCAGCCGCTGCTGTCATCACAGCACTCTTTAGCGTATGCTAACCAGCAGTGGCAGCACCAGTTTCAGTCATAATGTTGTGCACAATTAACTCTGAAAATTAAACACAGTGATACTGAAAATTGTTATTTTAGAATTACATATCAAACATAATGCATGGAAGGATTTTAATAGTTTCAAATACAGACTAGATTGGCTCAGGACTATAATTTACATAAATGTCTGCACCAGAGACTTAAAAAAAAACTCCAAATCATAGAGGATGTATTACAAATTATTGTCCATCAGCTGAGGTTATGCCATGCACAACTTGAAAAAATCCAAGACACTAAAGCCTTAATCAACACAAAGAAGCAGTGACAATATGACACAGCCCTCATTTATGCATTATATAAATGTCATCCAAACACTATCACACCACGGCCATGTAGACAGATGGACAAGTTAACTGGTTCAGATTCTGATCAATAGAAGAGTACTCGTCAAACTAGGCTCAGGACAACCTGCATTGATAGAGTTAATTGGGGGACTGAAAGACCCAATTAAGGAGATTGAGGGGCTGGACAGGAGAGACATATTGCAGGACATACGCACACATTGTGTAGCGTCTGGATAAAGGGGAACTTCAATTAAGAGAGAACACACTTCCAGAGGCTTGTTGCCTGTTCGTTTTCATTTTGTGCTCAGTAAACCCTACAACCCCCTTTTCACCCAGAATACTGATGAGGAGAAAGCACAGCTGCTGGGGGTCAACACACATATGCGTTTGGGCGTGCACATACACTCACACACACATGTCCACAGATGCACTGAGAAGACGAGATTGATGAGCGGACTCAGGTTGGAATAGCTAAAGAGTGATTAGTCAAGGTTTGGTCTGGATACATTTGTTGTCATGTTGAGCTTTTTGGTCAAATGAGTTTTAATTAAAAGAAAACAACTTGCATATGCTTCAATTATTATTCCTCATTGTGGGAGATCTATATTACAGTTTCTTTCATTGTTTTCATGCTTTTCTGCCAAAGTGTGTTCTAAAACTGCAACTTCAAATGCAGCCACTTGACTTCTGGTTATTTCTGATTAGTTTCAAGCAGTTTTCCTTGCATTTTGGTATTGCAAAACTTCTAATCTCATATGAAATCCACACTATGAAGTCAAAGAACACTGCCAAGAATGGAAGGGAAGAGGCAAGACAGTAGCTTAAAATAGTTGTTATCATTATAATGTCGTTTTTTTTTATGTTATATGTAGCTTTTTGTATATAATCTCAGGAACTGCAATTGCACATTTATATATTGCAGATTTATTCAAACAAAGATTGTTTGCTGTATAAAATTTGTTTATCACTTATGGTGCTACTTTTCCCCCACTGTACTGCTGTGCCAATTTAAATGTCAGCATTTTATTTAATTGTGCTAATCCACTAATGATCATATGATCAACTAATTGATGCATATGGAAACTTGATTGAAAATGATGATTTGATGCACCGTTTTATTTTTTCCTCACGGTAATGTTAATATTTTATTGATGGTATGAAGGTTTTTACATAAAACACTAGAAAAAAAAACTGTTAATCAATGCGCCTGGTATAGCTCACAACAGTCTCTGCAAAAACTTCCACGTCTTCACCGTTACCGTCCAGTTTGGTCATCTGCAGCCACCGTAGATAGCGCAAAATGCAAACAGAAACATGTGCTGTTTATAAAAATGTAAAATATTCATATTGTAAATGGTAGTGTCCATCTCTGTGTGTACAAATGTGACTATCTATTACGAAGAAATGGAAGGAAATTGCATCACGTGTGTTTATTTTCGAAGCCACGCAGCCGGGTTAGAGTTCAGTAAATACTGATGATGTCATCGTCTGAAGATGGCTGAAGGGTGAGAGTCAACCATTAGTTGTAGTTTTTAAATTTAATGGAGCAAACAGCGCTGCCTTCGTGTAATCATCGTGTGTGTTATAGTGTTGTGTCTCTGGCTGCGTATAGTGTAACTACTCTGTTGAAACACAGCCTGCGGAATTAGTCCAGGAAGTGCATTTGTTTACCAAAACACAGCCTCGGCTAGCGTTAGCATAGCCATGCTATTTTTGGATTAAAAACAGCTTTAAACAATTAAATAAAAACAAGCGGGCTGCATGTAACCATATGCTTTATTTTAGCGTCTGGTATCAACTTAGCGAGTTGCAATCGCGTTAAGTTAGCCCCATTTTAGCGATAATGTTAGCGAGGTCGTTTAGCTTACCAGGCTTTATGTGTGTGAGTTAGCTTATCAGGTACCCTAATTAGTTAACAGATGACAGTCGTTAAGTTAAAATGTGAATCGTGGTAACACCGGATGAAAGCACAGTGGGGTAAAATGTGTTCTTCGACGTTAGAGGATGTATCCGCTCCGTATTTTGTTGACAAGTTCCTAAAATGCAGATGTGTGTGTTGACAGAGAAGGCTGGTGGGGAGGCTGGCTTCAGCAGAGTTTCCAGGCCGTCAAAGACAAGGTAATCCTTTTAAAGAGTTACACCATTCACACCACAGAGAAAAAATGGATCTCTTAAGGTGTGTTTGTGTAGCAATTCATCAGCAGCTGAGATGTTTCTTAAAGCTTACAGGGCGTTACATCATCTCTAACCACTGTTGATCCTTCAGTGTGTGTTTTTCCACTGAGTTTAATCAAACTGTACATAAAGGCAGTGTCTACACAGCTGTCATAAAATAATAGCTATTTGTGTGTAATGTGTGTAAACAAACTTAGGCATTATGATTACTGACAAATTGAAACCGAAGCTGTTTAATAGCCAAATGTGTTGTCACCCTCAGTTTCAGCATGGGTTGATAACATTTAAGCTGGTCCCCTAAAACAGGTTGCACAGCATTGTTGTTGATGTTGTAGCTAATATGCAAAACTTAAAGCCAACCTGTTCCCAGCTGTGTGCTTGATTTAAACAGACAAGATCAAGGAAGCCACAGCTCAGAAATTTGAACTTCAGTGTTATGCAATTCTTTTTTTTTGTCAAATCTAATGAGAGATCTGTTCATCCACACTGCCTCAAGGTTGTTTAAACCAGACAGGACTTATTAGACATATCCTTTAATATAATATTGTTGTGAAACTGAATTCTGCTATATTTCTTTTGATGTTTTNACACTGCCTCAAGGTTGTTTAAACCAGACAGGACTTATTAGATATATCCTTTAATATAATATTGTTGTGAAACTGAATTCTGCTATATTTCTTTTGATGTTTTCTACGCTATGTACACACACTTTTATGAAGATGTGTCAGTGGACATTATAACACTGAATCTGGGTTTTGATTTTTTTTTTCCTTTACAGTCATCTGAGGCCTTAGAATTCATAAAGCGAGATCTGACAGAGTTCTCAAACGTGGTGCAGCATGACACCGCCTGCTCAATTGTGGCCACAGCCACTGCTGTCAAAAACAAACTTGCGGTAAGCTGCAACCTTTTATTATTTTTAATTTAAATATGTCCTCATAAGGTAAAATGAATGAGGCCAAACACAGGTGATGTGTGTACTGTCACTAAATTAACTTGTTTATCTGGCTGCTTCTCAGGTTGAAGGCTCCTCAGAGACCACAGAAAAGGTGAAGAAGAGCCTCTCTAGTTTCTTAGGGGTGATAACGGATACACTTGCTCCGCCCCCTGATAAAACCATTGACTGTGATGTTATCACGTTGGTGGCAACACCTGCGGGAACTACAGAGGTCTATGACAGTTCTAAGGTAGGCATTCGTTTTACACAGCAGACTNGCGGGAACTACAGAGGTCTATGACAGTTCTAAGGTAGGCATTAGTTTTACACAGCAGACTGACACATTTCCATGACCAATCGACACAACTGTGAAATGATGAGTTTCTAAATAATAAAACAACAGAGCCAAGTGCTGTCCCTGTACACTTGAACAGGCCTTTGAAGCTATAACACTGTTGTGATTGAGGACAGATTTAGTTTTGTTATGTCTTATTATTATTATAAGTGGCTGCAGGACTGTGAAAGTGAGCACATGATGTGCATGTGGGAGGAAAACAACTACATCTAAGCATTTGTTTTCCTCTCAGGCTCGTCTCTACAGTCTGCAAGCTGACCCTGCCACATACTGCAATGAACCTGATGGTAAGATACTGTAAGATACAACACACATTGTTGTTATTAGTCATATTGTGTTTGAAATAAGATGTTCAGCCTGTGTTGCTTTTGTTTTGTTTTGTTTTGTTTTGAATATTAGTCAGAATATTTTCTGAATTTGTGTGGTGACTCATTATTTAATTGATCATCAGTACTATACAGGTTTTGAACTAAAAATATCCTCATTAAATCTCTATTATGCCTTTCTAGTGTGTTTTAATTAGAGGTTATTCTTGTCCAGGTCCCCCAGAGCAGTTTGACAACTGGCTGTCTGGCTTCAGTTTGGAAGATAAGAAAGGAGAAATCTCAGAGCTTTTGGTCAGCAGTCCCTCTATACGAGCCCTTTACACCAAAATGGTATGTATTGTTGCAATTTGTCAACACTTCCTGGAGTACAGCGTAAAGTTTTTTTTTGAGCTAGAAGAGGACAGAGTTGTGTTTTTTGTTTTTTTTCAATGCGCAGGTGCCAGCAGCTGTAGCCCATTCANAATTTGTCAACACTTCCTGGAGTACAGCGTAAAGTTTTTTTTTGAGCTAGAAGAGGACACTTGTGTTTTTTGTTTTTTTCAATGCGCAGGTGCCAGCAGCTGTAGCCCATTCGGAGTTCTGGCAGCGATATTTCTACAAAGTCTTCCAGCTGGACCAGGTAAACTTATTCTATTCATTTTATTGTAAAGTCTAGAATATCTTCATGATGTTAATTAACCTTTGGTGTAAGCTCAAGACATTGATTGCATTGGGTGCCATCTGGTGGCCAAATATTGGGATGTTGTTGGACTAGAAACTAAGAAACATTCATGCTGTTAGAAAACCAAACTAACTTAAATTCACTGCTAACACATGCTATTGATAGACATTATTATGACATCGGACATGTCTTCACAGGATGCATAAAATAACCTTTACTTTTGGTTATATTTGTAGTGCTAACTTAGGTAAGGCTTTCTCATTTACTAACTATTACTTTTGTTTACCACTTACTATTGAAGTGACATTATGAATCTGAGAGAACAGTGTATTTTCTCTCTTTAATTTCATTTTATTATATGATGGTTGCATGTCTCGTCTTTTGTGCAGACCACAGGGAGAATAGTTGTTACTGCTGTCATAATGAATGACGATTTTAAATAAATACCAGTGAAAAGTAGTGACACAGTCTGAACTTGCATGGAATACAAACATTTTTTCTTGTAGGTTTTCATGCTG
>JANJYP010001101.1:0-33446 GCA_024605115.1 Rastrelliger brachysoma | reverse complement strand
AGTACCTGTCCTCAATTTAAGTACCACAGCATTACAGGTTTAAGGTGGCAGCTTGAGATCTCTTAATTTGTCTGCCCATTTGAAAAGGCAAAACCAGAGCATTAAATGAAATAGTCAACCACAATTATGGGGCACATATTTATCAGTTTAGTTGTGCTACGAGATTTTTAATAATGCAATGATAAAAACACATTAAACTGAAAACAACTTAATTATCAACTGATTTTTACCCCATAAAAAACTCTAGAAAATCAACCCCACACTGACACATTTAAGGTGTTAAGGATTTGTTTTCATGATTTTGCATCATTTGTATCCCTTAAAAACCCAATAAACTTAAAATGCCTTATTTTATTTGAAACCATTATTTTATTTGTTGATTGTGATTGAAACCTATAAATAAATGCCTTACTCATATGGGTAAATTAATGTAATGTTTATTGTCTGAGGTATGGAAGGGCATAAAATTATGGAAAATGAGGAAGAAAACGTTATATTGTAACACATTGTCAGTAATATATTTAAACAAAAGCAATGTCACCTTAATGTAGTATTTATACTAAGTGTACCGATAAAACTTTATATGATTTAATAACTGTTTAAAATACTGTATATTATCATTTTAATTTCACTCATTTGATAATATTTCTTTAAAAATAGATGACATACTGATCAGCAGAAGAGAATAAACCCCACTCATTAAATTTAACTTTTCCATCAGTGAATACAGTTCAACTAATGCAATACTGGGGAAAAAATTAAATACACAATAATACACATTAAAATCAGTGAAAACCCACAAAAAAGCTGCTCAAGCTCAAATCTATGAGAAAAATAAAAGACTAATGTAGACATAGAAAATGCAGAAAGAGTATTTATTATATGTTTTCAAATAATATATAATAGACAATTGTTTCACATTGTTTTGATTAGCAAACATTTCATAAATCTTAAATCTTCAGTAGCTGTAGAGTTATTATACAGTACAAAGAATTAAAAACATTATTTCATCATTAGTAGAATAATATATTAGTTATATGTCCAAAATACTGTGCAAAAAGAAATAAGTCATTAGGAAACAACAGTCGTTTAACAAACAGTCAAAACTAGAGTAAAATGTCCTTCCTACCATTTAAGAGGGAGAGTCAATATATTTGGCTAAGGTAAGAAAAAATACGAAGACAGTAGCACGCTGTATGTTGTTTCACATTATTAGGGTTAAAATACTTGGCATATAATCAACTGCCACTTATCATTTTTAAAAGTGTGTAAAGGTAATTTACATCTACAGTACAGTCTCCAGGTTTTTCCCACAAATTTATAAGTATACTTGGCAATATTTTCCCACAGAAATCCATTTCTACAATAGGTCAGAACCCTCATCATGTTTATCATTATACAGAATACATCAGCACCACAGCCTGGTCAAAGCAGAGTTTCCTTCCTCATGGTCCCAGCAGTCTTCTAAGATTAATATATAGGTATTTATTGCAGAGTTCCCCACAGAACAGAGATATAGTTGGGAGGAAGCTTGTTTTTGTCAAGGCTCCTTTTGAAGGTCTGATGCATAACTCACACATACACATCCCAGTATTAGATACTTGATATATACTGTATGATAATGCTTAAAATATTTTTAACGTGTTGTTCCTGATGATGCATAGGATGGCATGAATACAGCTACAACCATACTTTCAACCTAACAATAGATCACATATTCACAGACAGTTATCACCAAATGCTGCAGTTGCCCTCAGCCCTTATGAACTTGACAGCATTTTTCAGTGCATTGTTCTTGAGTTCGGGCCCAGTACTTAACTGAGCACTCTCATCAGCATCCTTTGTGGTTGCAGCAGGCAGATATTTTCAGCAGAAAGACTTTAAAAAACCACTTTTCACTACCTGCCTGATACCAAACAGCAGACAGACGCAGTTGGCAACTAGCTGATGAACACAGTGGAGCGTTTAGCAGCTAAAGAGATAGATGTTTTTCTCAGCGGTTGTTGACAACCAAATAAATGAGAGTGAATATTAGACTTGTGTTTGTCTAATGAATAAAACAAGACTCCAGTTGAAAGGTGACAATATATCAGTGCTTTTGCTTGGTTTCAGTTCCCCAAGTGGCCAAAAAAAATTAGCTATTGCAGGTTTAAATTGAACTAATGAACAGCTGACATTGTTTAAATGGGTCCAAATATACCTGAACAACGACTATACATGACTGGTAAAATAGAATGTATAATTTTTGTGTGAGAAACACAGTATTAATATAGTTTAAATTAAAACACTGATTTTAAATAAATCATCATTTCTGCATACAGAGCAAATCTCAGCCATTTTCAAGCTCAAAGGAAACCTTGATTGGACAACTGGTGGTGTGATAAACAGGTGGGGAAACCCTGGCTTATTACAAGGTGATCTAAAGGATCGGATTCAATAATGCAGCAGAAAATCCCAAACCTGTCAACATAAGGAACCCTGGGTTGTTTTTTCACTGCAGTCTCATTTCCATCCTGCCTCCCTTCCTATCCTCTCTCTCCCTTGCCATGTCATCCATCATAAACCCTTGTTGTAGGTCAACACCTTGCAATCTGTTGCCATAGCGATCTCTGGCTCAAGGCGAGAAACCTCAATCTGTAAAAGCAAAACAAAACGAATCAAAAAAAGAGTGAAGGTAAAATGTTAGCTCTGTATCTCTGAGTCTATTTTTAAGCCTTAAAAATCAGTCTGACTTTTAATTAGATGTCAGAAGAGGTGAACTCAAGCTTGTGGGTTAGAACTGTGAATGTCAAGTGACGTATATATAATTTGAATTTCTTCCCAGTCACTCCCTGAGCATCGGAAAGAGGCTGAATTAATAGTGTATACTGTACCTGCGACATCTGGGGGAACAGGCTGATGGCCAGAGGCAGGGAGAGGCCAAAGGTAACCAGGCACACAAGACTGTGGATGGGCAGCAACAATCTGCGGTTGCTCTGCAGGAATTGCAGCCTAAGATAGTGATAAAAGGAAACGTGAACCTGCTGTGTGGATCAATCCCAGTGGAATTCTGCAGAAGCCGGAAGTTATTTTTGGATATGGAGAAAAACATCATGTTCAGATTTGGGGGAGCTATTTCACACAATTAGTGGGTGGGAGATTGGACTGTATTTGTGAAAGTTCCAGTTCTGGGTATGAGTCAGACTGCTGAAATCCTCTTTTATTTAATGAGACAATAGACCCAATAATTCTTCATCTTCAGTTGCAGTCTATTTTGAGTAGAAATTGTGTTATTACATTTAATTATTACATTTCCTGCATTTTCTCTGGCTTCAATGACATACTGAATGAATACATGAGAAGCACTTTGGGACACAACATACTGTATGTTGGCTCTTTGCCAAATACACAAACAGATATCTATTATAAACCAGAGTAAAGCAGAAATTAGAAAAGAATAAAAGATCAGAATTAAACACTTCATTATCCACAGCTGCCTTTGAAAATATTAATTTATTTTTTTCCTATTTGATTAGGGGCAAAATAGTGTTCATATATAGTTGTATTCAGGCATTTTTAGTTTTAGAGTTGAAAACATTTGATTTATTCCACAATGCAATCCTGTAAATTATAACCCTTATCGGTTTCATTCAGTATATGATCAAATACAGCTGCAATTATGAATTGATTAGTCAATGGACACAGAATTTGCTTTTCAAGCACACATCAAATATGTATTCATGTACAGCTTCTCAAATGTGAATATGTTGTAGTTTTCTTAGAAACAGAACTGAACTGAACTGAACACCTTTGATTGCTCCAACAACAATATTGCAAGATGCCACTTTGAGTGCAAATCTGTGTCGAGCTACTGTATGTTATAGTCTAAATGATGTACCCATTAATTAAAGGAATTATCTGTTCAAAGTAATAAATAGATAGTTGTAGTTATTTGAAAAAAATCCCAACAATGCACTGTAACTGTACAAACCTCTCTAGGTAGGACATGATGATGGGGGGCAGGACAAAGATTGGCATCGGGAGGACCACACGTGTGAAGGCGGTCTCCGTGATTGCCTGGGGAAAAGATGAGAACATTGTGCACACGCTTCAATTACAACACTGCAATGAGTTGGCTTTAATTTTCTCTTTCATGAGATCAGATGGCTGCTGAGTGACAGGAGCTGAACAGGAAATGATGCATTTTTCCCATTATCACTCACCATCACATTTGCAATTCACTGAAAAACATCACACGTCTATGGTATAAATAAATTCAGAGCAGTCAAGTAACACGCATGCTGAGAAAGCAAAAAAAGCTACTCACATGTCTTGCAGCAATTTTGGAGGAGCCCACCACATTCCCATTGTTGTCCAGCACATCAATACCTTCAGACAGCTCATTGTGTCTCATCAGGCCCACATTACAAATGTTTGCGCTAGCTGGGGATGGAGACAAAAGGCAGCTTTCAGTTGTTAAGACATTTCCATAAAACAAGAACAGATGGTGAACACAAGTTAGCAACAGCTTAGAGGTCTTCTTTAAAGGGGACATATCATGCACCTTTACAGGTCCATATTTATAGTCTGGCTACTCTACAGAAAAAACAGCTCCTGTCTCTAATGATGTTCAGATTGGTCATCTTCTGGAAGCTGTTCCTCAACAGACTTCTGGTGGGACTACGTCAACAAACACATGTACTAGGATTTCACTTCTTTTTCTCATTCTTTACTCAAAATGTACTTCTTCTCAATTACATCTGTATATATTGGAGCCAGAATCTGATTTAAAATGTGCAATTGGATATTTTGATGGGGAAGTAGAGGTAACTTGCAAACAAAGCATTTAGATTAGGCTGAAACCCTGGACTTTTGAATTGAAGGCAAATATGTTCACCTCAAATTTTGGACTGTCCAACTGCAGCTGGTGTGCAGTTCATTGCAATAAAACATGAAACCATAAAACAGGTTTCTTTGAAAACTTACCTACAGCTGGGAAGGGGACGAATCTCTGTATTATCATTCTGGTGGCAGGGCTCAACTTGTTGGCCTTCTGAATTAGCACATTCAATCCAACCTATAAAACACAACATTTTAAAATATTACAAAAATAGATGTAACAACTACAACTTACAGTGCACCTATAAATCAATTCAGTTTTTGTCAATCATGTACTTCTTTTTTTTACTCTTTCTCTGTTTCATTTCTGGCATAATTGTTTTTACATTATGTTAAATGTTACTATTATTATTAACTGCTCGAGTGTTCAGATCTAAAGAAAGAGCTCTCAGTCATAGGCAGATAACATTCACAAAACACAAAGATCTAATTTCTGTAAACTTGAAGAGGATATTAATATCATTGAAAAAGAAACACTCACTGCAATAGACACAGCACTTGACACAGCTCCGACATAACCTTGCAGAAACTTGGATGTTGGTGTAGGCTGAGGCGGGACAAAACAAGTGTTATTTCATAGCATTATATTCATCTACATTTTTTTATCCATTGGTTTGGCTAATTTCTTGAAACAGAAATTACATTCTCAAAATAATATGGACAAACTAATCATTTGGCAACTGTTCGCAACAGAATGGAGTTCTGAGAATTGAGACTTTTGCAAATGATTATGTACAGTAAGCCTACCTAGGTACAGTTAGCCTACATTTAGCAAGTGAATACATCTTGTTGATCTAAATTGATTGTTGATTCTCACTCAGATTGTTTCTCCAAAACATATCAGCATCATGTCATTGTATAAGTCATCACATGCACAATAATCTATTCAATTGTCAAAATTAGTCAAAAACATAATACCATGAATACCATATATCGTTAGCCTCGTAGCATAGTTGAGTAAGAATTTGAACATTTTCAGAAAACAAGAAAAAAATGCAATAATTAGCAAGGACATTGGTGTTTTTTATTGATATTGTAACAGTAAGTTTAACTACATGTGTGAACAAGTTTGCCAAAAAAAGACACAACATCAATTCTGTAACAAATAAAAGTGATTTGGGCAGGATATGCCATGACTTAGGCAATTTTCCTCTTACATATAAATATACTGATAACATAACCAAGTTGTGTTACCTTTCTAACCTTAACCACGCTGAATCATTTATGTTTGAATTAAAAGTGCTGAACTTGAATAACTGCATTTAAAAAACTCAATTTGAATAGTAACTTTTAAATTGAATTCATTAGTTTGGAACTGAAGTCCAGATTCTCACTGAAAATTCAACTCTTTATATATTTTTCACATTCAGTTATCACAATTCAATTTCAATTTACTGTGTGAGCGACATTCGGGTACTTGAAGGATGAAAGAAGAGCAAGCGCTTGATTGCTGTTATGTATTATATATAAAAAGAGATGAATTTTCAGTGAGGATCAAACGTTGTTTCTTCCCTCGTTGCATCACAAAGGAGAATATACGCTGTGATGTGGACAAGAATCTGTGTCCAGACAGACAGCGGTGCGTGCATGACCAGGAAGGTGAGGACATCGACCAGTGTTGTGAAACTCCAGCTTTATTTACAGCACTGTAAGCTACATTTTTGTTCATGGGTTTAACTCTATATCATAGTTTCCTTTCCAGTAGTACAGTATGATTGCAATGTGTGATGTCAAACCTTGGAGACTACTGTTACTGTAAAATCCTTTTTTTCAGTGTTATACATAATTGTATTCTGTTAGCTAGACAAAAACAATAATACAGTAACCAACATCAATGAAGGAATGGGCAAAGACTTAGGTGGACATGAGGGATATTTCAATGGTCCTCTGCCATAGTGACAAAACATCTTATATTTTTACTTATATTGCTTACACAATGCCAAAGGGATGATGCATTTTGGGAGCACTGACTATTTATATGAGAAAAGAATTTAGTTTTGACACATGAGTGAACTGTTTTGGGAGAAATATGAACACCATTGTTCACCTGAGCTTTTGCAGGTGAACCATGGTGTTGTGCTGAACCATCCAGGTTATTTTTGCAAAAGCACCAAGAGCATTGAGATCGTTCGGTCTGTTTCAAGAATGAGCCAAAGCAATTGAGGTGGAGCGTTGCATTGTTGGTGGCATTCACTCTTTACATGGGAAATGAATTAAGTTTTGAAGCATGAGTAAACAGTTTTGGGAGAGATATGATCTTCTGTAAGTGAGCTATGGTGTTATACTGAATTTTAAGACTGTTTTGCCAAATGATCTTAGAGTTTTGAGAATGTAATTTCTGTTTAAAGAAATGAGCCAAACCAATGGAGAAAAACTGTAAGACAGAGTCAACCTTGCATGCCCGCTCAAAAATTTGAGATTGGAGGAGTTAAGAAATTGTAAAATTCTATTTCCACAATAGGTGTTTTGACAAACCTTAATAATAGTATAGTAAGTGTGTAAACAAAAGTCCCCTTTCTCAGTGTTTTATTCATATTTAACTCGACCCACTACACACAGTCCCCATGCATCTTAGTTCCTTCTAGCTACAGAAAGCATTGCATAGCATCAGCTGTGGCACTAGTAGAGCCGCTCAACTGCACAGCTGTGGATGTCGTGCAGAGTGTTTGAAAATTGCAGTTGTGCTAATGGCAGCATGAGGTGTAAATAACCAATCTCAGCTCATGTCATAAAACAGTATGACTTGAATGAAAATGAGTACCGGTACATAAATTACTTTTTTACTCAGAAATTCACAATTTTAAATTGATTTTAGCATCAGTGGTTTTAGCATTACAGGTGACTGCTTGATTTGGTGTGAACGTTATGTGTGATGCATGATGCGCCTAACAGCAGTTCCTACCTTTGTGGCGTTGCGGTTGGCATAGTTCACACAGGCATTGTGACTCTGATTCAGCCACTGTCGGGAAGGAAGGAGGAAATAAAGGAGGGATGAGGGTTAAAGGAATGAACCCAAGATAGATAGATAGATAGATAGATAGATAGATAGATAGATAGATAGATAGATAGATAGATAGATAGATAGATAGATAGATAGATAGATTTCCTTATTCCAGTGGGAAAGCATTGTAAGTACACCATTAAAAGTGCACTTGCCAGATGTTCAAAATGGATAGTAAATGGTTTTACAGTATCAATGTTAATTTACAGTACCTGCCATATAATGGTAGACACCACTGTCTGATTTGGGAGAAGAAGGCCAATGACCTAGATGAAACCAGGGAATAAGAGCTTATTTTTGAGGTAAAATAAGTCCAAAGTTCATTTCATCTATTCCCAAACATGATCATGTAAATGAACATCTGTGTAGCCAAGTCAGTTTTATGAAACGCTTCATGATTAAATGATTCAAATGTATGATTTTTACATGGAACTTACAATTGGTGTTCCAAATGGTACATAACCTGTGCAGTGGAGAAATGGTGTTCAGTGTATAAACGATGACAAAATGGACCAAGTTTAACCACTTAAGGCAAAGATCTTCATCTGAGGTCATACCTGACATTCGAAATGGCATGAAGATCTTCTCTCCTGTGTCAGGATGAATGATGGCCTGCGTGCAGAGAGCATGACATCATCCTCATGCTGCCTGGAGCCCCGAGGCTCCACTGCATGATAGTACAGTTAAGCTGGGGTAATTTTTGACAAGTCACTTACCTGCTTGATTTTCTGGGCTTCCCACAGCTACACAGGTATGCCATGCAGTTAAAAAAGAACAATAAAATCATCAGGAGTTGAACTCTCCACTGTTACTACAATTACCCATCCTGTAAGAATCAGAATATGCTTCAAAAACAGATGTTATGTTACACATGTTGCAACATACTTTTTAGCCTCAATTAAAGACTCACCTGAAGATCAGAAACCCCAGGTGGAAGTGTGCCATGTTTGTAATCATCGAGGAGCTTGATGGATTCTTTCAGCCGTGTCTACATAAAAGAAATTTCGGAATATGACTAACAAGCATCACCTTTACCAAACTACAATACAAATGAAGGTATTTTAGTTTGATGGTAGTGTATGCATACATACTTCGGACACAAACAAGGTACTGGGGTCAATGATGTCAATAAAATGTCTCAGACGGCCAAGGAATGAACCCTAGAAAAGACAAAGTGGGACAAAGTTAACCGTTAATGAGAGTGGACACATGGAGACAGAAAAACATCCACCCCTCTGTGAATGAATAATTTTCACTTAAATGCCCTGAACTGATTCATCATTGCTGACTTAAATTCCTAGGAACATTGTTCTTTACATTGCCCCTGTGGATATGACATGACAGACATTTATTGATAATATCTCTTGCACAATTCATTGCTTCATATAGTGTTAAATATATTCAACAGGATTGCAGCATACCTGAAATACTGGGGTCACACTACAACCCCCTAAGTGGTGTTAAACATAATTCTAACTGAAACTGATTCACGCATCATTACCTGCTTTCAGTCAAAACACTCAGTATTAGTAACACTAAAATACTAGATTCATCCTTAAAAATCCACTATTAACTCCTTCTTGGGTCATTTAAATATTCAGATCCCTGAAATGAGACTGAAGACATGACCTTGGTGTCCTCAAACGCAGCCTCAGCCCTGATCCCATCTGTGATAATCGTTTTGATTTATGAAGTTTCCACATGGAGGTCAAGGTACAAACCATGAACCATGAGATACAGTTAAAAGCTCCAAATCATTTATAAGTCATTCAGGTTGGATCCAGACACACATCCTGTCTATGTTACTGAAAGATGAGTAAACTTATACAAAAATGCAGCTGAAATAAGATAGAAAATGTTCCCCTTTAGATAAACTTTTGCAAGGAAGTTTACATTTACCAAGCACAGTCCTCAAAGTGAGGTTCTGTGCTGTTGGTCCTGCTTTCTGTTCCCTCCACTGTCTACATCAGCATGCCAATTGCTATGTATGTGTGCCAACAGTCTGAAAAGGCCCAGTGGCGCTTCATGCCAAGAGTCTCTTTGGCAAACCAGATGGACAAAAACATGGCAGCTTCAATCAGATTCCCTCTGAGACATTTATCAGTAATGAAGGCCAGGCAGTACAGTGGAAAAGACAGTGGAACAAATCATTTCCTATAGTATCTTAACATCATTCCAGCACCTCCTAAATGAAAAGACTGGAAGCAACCTTCCTGCAGAGTGTGTATATACCATCTTATCTCAGTGTTTTTCCACCCTGATGCCATTTCTCCATCACATGCCTCCTCCTCTGACGGGCCATATGTGCTGCAGTGCCGTTTTGTAAGAGTCATGTGAAGAGAGGATCCATGTGAGCTTTAATTATGCATGAGTCTCAGCTCCCTGGAGAGCACACAACAAGGCGAGCAGAGATGGAGCGGTGGAGCACAGACAACCCGAGTAAGATTTGTGCTGATTCAAGGACTGGCCTAATTTTTACTGCTTTGACGCAAGGAAGTGGAATTATTACAGCACCTTATCAATTATAATGTGAACTGCAGGTGCCGGATGGAAAATGAAGACGTTCCCTACCAGTAACTATATATAAGCGGGTAAACAATATTAATTAGCTGCTCTCTTCCTGTTATTTAGGCTTGCTGCAAAGCATGTAAGCCACTGTTAATTGCGTGCTTTGCCACAGTGGCTGGAAATAAAAGACAAGTTGCTTCTATTTGAGTTCTTTGTGTTTTTACAGATAGTTCTGTTTTATTCGTGTTGCATATTAATATTAGCTGAAACAATGACAACTCAAAAAAAGTTACTTATTTACATAAATACAATAAAAATGGACTTTACTCTGTGCAGCATCAGGTAAATAATTGTCTCTGGTAGCAGTTTAATAAATAGCACTGGAGAGAGAAAAGTTGAAAATTTAAATGTGACAGACTAACTAACGTGATTCTCTGCAGCTGCTCGGTTAATGTGCCATCCGAGTTGACTGTGAAGGTCATATTATCTTTTCAGGGCTGACCAATGCAAATTAATTTCTGAAGACGGAAAATTGAGTAATGGGCATCAGATAAGGAGGGACAGCCTCATTAATCTCGATCACAGCTCTGCAGATGGGGGGGGGGGAGCTAGGTTGTTACTTTAAACTGTGATTTGCACTGGGTTCATGTGCAAAATGATGCGCAAATGTAAAGATATCCTAATATAAATATGTAAGCTGCGACTTTAAGCACAAAAAGAAAAACATTAAAGGAACAAACAAAAGGGCTACAGTAAGATATTTGTGATGATAAACTGTCATCTGCATTAAAATTGATGCTAAAGATTCAGTTATCTGATGGCAGTAATGTTGTGCGGAGCAGCGCTGAGGCAAAGGGTGTAAAACCTGTCACTGTAGACATGACAAACAACGATGTGACAAAGCCGATTAATAATCACTCCCATTAACAAACCATTAATAACCTCAAAACTAACCCAATTGCGCGCAGAAGTTCATTAATAGCTGAAAGTTGCTGCAGTTTTATAACAGCCAACAATCGCAGATCAAAGGCAACTTTCGCTACAAAGTGGCAGCATCCAGATCAGATCAGAGCAGAGCAGTGCATGGCAGGGGGGGTAGGGGAGGAGAGGGTCGGATGGAGCTGTTTTTCATCCGAAAAGCTTAACAACATATCATTAATGCATGTTTAACGGAAGATAACGATCACTCACCTGGTTATATCGGGGTCTCCCGAGCTGGAAAGCAGGACACTCTGCAGATTCCGCCATGACACCGAACTATTTATTTATTAATGAACTGAATCATGACCGGATTTCCAAGTAGAGCGAAGTACATTCAATGTGCAACTATAGTGAAGAGATGAGCCGCAACGCTTGTTGGGATATGTAGTCTTCTCGTTTACGTTAACACTGGCAAAGTTGAAGCGCATGACTACACATCCCAAATAATCGATAAGGTGAAAGCTATTGCATAACTCTTCGCATTGATCTTGGAAGAGATAACCGTTAATTAAATGTGGAGAGGTGTGGCCTGAAGAAAGATGAGCATCCCAGGCCTGTGTTCAGGAGTAGGCTACACAAGTCTGACATGATGATTATTTTTTAAAGAAAAAACATCCAGGAGCAAGAAAATGTGATTATCTTTTCATTGCAGTGGACACTTCCATTATGCTCCTGTCATAAAGCTGCCAGGGGCTTTCCCAATTGACTAATATCTATTCACTGTGCACAGTGTATTCCAGGCTCATTTTTAACTATTTTCAACAGGTCAACTATTTTCATACTCAATCAGAGGCTTTAACGTTCATTACATTCACTCACTTGTTTGATGAAATACTTTACTACTTCTACATCTTTACAGCTAACAGGCCCATCTTTTATCTGAAAATGAACAGACTGAGCAGTCTGAAAAATTTGCAGGTTCTAAACACTAAAGGAGTTTGTGCTGATATATTTCACTTTAGAGTATAAATTAAAGGGATGTTCCATCAATGTAAGTAACTGTATTTTGATCTATCCATCAATCTTAATTTGTATAGGTTTGAAGATATGAGAAACATATTGTTTATTTTTTTATTTTTTTTAAAGTAAAACTGATGTAAAAGCAGGCAGAGATATCATAAAAAATTAACAAGTATGGTATCTTTCCAAACCAGTTGAGTACACAACACAATAAAAAGTAAATCAGGAGTAAAATCAGAAAAAAAAAATCATAAGAATATAAGCTGAATATCTAAAGCTAATTAAAAGTTTATGTTTACTGTGTCTGTCAGTGTTTTACTGACGAGACACAGTTTTAAGAAGTGGCAGGAAGATGAAAGATAGTGATTTGGTGAGTCTAATTTCATGACATTTACTACTTCTAGTTGGGTCAAGCTCTAAAAGCGCTGGATCCTACAATTCCCATGATGCAACCTAGAGTCATCTTTCATCAGAGCTTATGTATCTGGTGCATTCAAACATCTTTCTAACTATGCAGCCTTTCTGTCACATATTTGAAGTCTCTACGCTCAAGTTGAGATGACATCATGAAGATATATTTCACAGATTGGATGAAGCTCCTCCAGAATTACAGAAGAAATATTACATCTGTTTTCACAGAGTATTTCCATTCACATGTGAATTAATCTTTGTGTAAAAATGTATTATAAATGTAGCATAAAGTAGCATAACAGTGCAAAGGCAATATTTTCACTTCATTTATAACATTATGTCTGATAAATGAGATATGAAATGAGATGTGGTCTATGGGGCAATACATTTAAATATCTGGTGGATCTGATAAATGAAAGCGTGCAGAGAGAGAACAGGATTCATACTGGAGGAGTGCTCTCTAGTGGAGAGAAATGGGTGTTGGTACAGCAGATATTCTTCAGTGTACAGGATGTTGTTTATTAGTTACAGTCTTAATGAGGACTGCTTAATAACAAGTCAGAAACTTTCTTTGGTTCATGTGCACTTTATTTTATTACAGTACAGTACTGCGGTCATTGTAAAGCATCGCAAATAGCTACAGTGGTACTAGCGTGGCATTAGAGAATATATTATCATGACAAAAGTATTTTATAGAAATAACTTATTAGACTCATATTTACTGCATCAGAGTTTTATTCCTACAGTAGCAGGTTGCCATTTCAACAAAAAACAGCATAATGAAAAAAAACAACATAAAAATATACTAAAACATTCTTGATGGCTTAGCCTGAAATTGGAAGGAAGAAAGGAACAAAGCATTACATAAAAAATAGAAATAAAACAAAGAAACAAAACGCAAATAATAAGTTGTCATCCTTTTAAATCTTTTCTGGCAGAGACATGAATATTGTTCTTTTGCTTATCATACAGTAATGTTAATGAAGAAGTCTTCTTTTTATAGTTTTAACAACAATTAGGATGTCTTCCTATCTTTGTAGCATTTTTTAAACACTACTTCAAAATAGCTCAAGTTAACCTTTGTGCACTTGACATTTTCACCGAGCTGTACATTTGAAAATATTGTGGAAAAAAAAAATGTTTCTTTTACATTACAGCTCTAATGCCAAGATGGCAATTTAAAAGTTAATTGAGATCTTATTTCACCATAGTAACACTTCCTCTGTACTTCCGAAAAAAGGGTTTCCTCTTCCCTGTTTTTATTAATGCATTTTATGTAAAAAGCAGTGAGTTTGAATTTTAAATTGACAACAGCTGACTATCTTAAATTATTCTAGTAAGCATGGCTGAAATAATAATTTGCATCTGCTTTGATGAAAGCTTCTCTCTTAGTACTTTGTTGTTGTTGTTTTGTTCGTGACAAATTGGGACCAGCATGCATGTCAGGTAATTTTGTGTTTACATCAACAGGGCAGTATTAGCAGTGAGAAGACCTGGATGGTTGTGAAATCCAGATTTGTGGAGCACTTGTTTGACTTGATTGTACCTGCCTCTAGAGTGATTCCCGATCTTAAATAATTACCCTGTTTATCATCTGCTCACATTTACAACTAGTCAAGGAAACACTATTCTAGAGGTCACTGGTCATACATCATGTGCAGTACCCCATACACACCCTGGAACTGTTGTCACTTATGTCGAGAGCGCACTTGAAGCAGTGTGGGTGTCTGCTCCATGATCCGCAACAAAAGATTATCAATGTAGTCCTCTAGGTCTCGAACCTGAGCCTTGACCTTTTTAAGCTCGGCCTCACATTTCTCCAGCTGTGCCCCCTGCTGCTCGGAGGCTGCCTGCTGTTTCTGCATGTCCATCTCTTGCTGCAGTAGCAGGGAGATCAGCTCCATGTTGGTCAGGTGTTGGTATTGGGCAGAGTTGTCCACTGTCACCTCCTGCAGCAGAGAGGATAGCAACAGTGTGGGTATACAGGAAACCATGTGTGGGTGTGTTAAAACTGGTCTGGTCACAATTAAATGCATAGTTTGAGAATTGGTACACTTACTCACTTTCTTGTGGAGAGTTACAATAGGTAAGAAATGTGCTACTACTCTAATATCAGCCGCCACCAGTGACTGGACTGTATGTGTTCAGGACTGAACTCATTATCAGTATCATCTGTACAATAAACAATTATCTTTTCTCATATACTTGTTTCTCCTGGTTGAAATGTTATTAATTTGAACAGTCCTTAACCTAAACTAAGATAAATTAACCCTCATTTGGCTGTAGTTTCATATAGACAAATAAAAATAAACAATGAGTGCTATCAACTTAGTCATTCAACTAATCTAATTTCCCAACTGTGATTAAAATATCTAACTATCTTAAATATTAAGTGTCTTACCATGATGAAGTGGGAAGGGAAACTGACTAATTTTCAGTTGAATTTGGTAAAGTTTAAGTGAGTCACAGGAAATAGTTATCCCAGCATTAATGCTTCTGCTGTGTATTTATTTACAATAACATCACATGTACAGCTTTCTGTGATTTACTATGCCATGTTAATAACAGAGTCTCAAAATGTGTTTCAAGGCTAACTTTTGAAAATCGATAGTGACTATCGATTTTCCTGTTTGGCAATAGGTAACATACTAATGGTAGTCTGCACACCAACTGTAATCATCTGCAATTTCATGCAACCATTAAGACAGCTTTTCAATCTTGACTGTTTTTTGTGTTAAAACAAATATAGACACAACACTGCCAATTATTGTTTTTTTTTTTTATTTTATTGTCATATTATTGTTTTATCTATTTTTCTTCCTTTAATCTAATTATTAATCTATTTAGTCTATAGATTAAATTACTCTTTCATGTAGACATATTGCTGTAAGAGATACACATTTTCATTCCCCACAGGAATCATGAAGTGTATGCAGTGCTAAGTATTTGTACTTTGTAATAATAGAAAAACCCTTGAAAATTAAGCCCATATAATTGTTAGATGTATCAAAAAGGCAGTAATACTTCACTTCTGTTCATTCTCAGATTCGACTGAGGATGGCGCAACCTAGAGACCCTTTTACAGGCCAAAGAATTATGTCACAGTTGAGAGGAGTAATGGGATCAGCATTTCACTCTTTAGTGTTGGAAGTAACCTCATTCTGACAAGGAGCTGGTAAAAGCTGTACACTTTCACTGTTTTCTTTTTTTTTTTTTGGTGAACAACTTAAGTTAAACAAATACATGAAAAATAATTTTTCATGTATAGTTTCAGCACCTAAAGTTTCTATAATTAATAAACAAATTCTCATGTCCCAGTGACCTAAAAAAAGATTTATACTGTGTGTGAGGGGATATAAATTGTTAGTAGTAGTAGTTAATAGTCTTTTTTTGGAGTTTTGTTATCGTTGCACAGTACCTGACTTTTCTCAGGTTCAGGTGCGGCATGGTGGGCACTGCGTCCAGGATGGATGGTAGACTTGAGTTTCTCGAGAACTGAACGGCTTTCCTTCTTCTCTGATTGGCTGGAGGTTAATGGCTTCACTGGATGGGGTCTGCAAAGTAAAGAGGTCAGCACTAGCACTTTGACACAGATATGTTTACTGTACTTACTGTACAGCAAGTGCAAAGCTGTTTCCCACTGACTAAAACACACTAGATAGCAAGATGATGGCTGGTTGCTGTATTTCACTTCATTCAACTGATATTAATGACCTTATGTGCTTCCCAAAAAAACTCAGATATCAAAGATTAGTAAAAAAAAAAAAAATTAAGACCTTGCACTTCGTTAAGCAAGAGTGAAGATAATTTGTCATATAATTTGTACGAGGGCTGCAACTAATGATGATTTTGATTGATTGATTGATTGATTGATTGATTGATTAATCGATCGATCTATCAATCGGTCGGTCGGTAGGTTGATTGATTGACTGATTACATAGTCTATTGAAATGTGAGAAGATTGTGTAATTTTGATGGAATTATCGATAATTGACTAATAGTTGCAGCTCTAGTGTGTTGAAGCCATATTAAAATTGTGTTCAATATAATACAAATTGAGACACACTTCCTCCTAGAGAATGTAATACTGTAGAGGGAGAACACAAACTTAGAACACAGAAAATAAATAAAGAAAATAAAGAATTAAATCAAAGCTTCTCTGTGATCACAGTAGAAGGACCAAACTCTTCCCATTGTCTTCTTGTTGCTGTTATTATTAGTACCTTCAAAAGTGGCTGAGCAGTAGCAACTCTGATCCCTCTGGCAGTTTGTACATGTGCAAACATCACAGTATCCAAAAGTTAGTAATTATGTGAATGTGAACATTTATAATTTGTTTTCTGTAATGCACACTAAAAAATCACACAGTTCAATTTTAGCCAGTTTTGGTCAATTTAGCACAAATACATTACTGAGTTAACTTTATCCAGGAGCAAGTTATGTTGACCCAATGTTGTACACAACAAGCTTTATCTAAAAACTGTCACAAATTTACTGACATTCAAAAGACACACAAGTTATAAAGAATCAATAAAACTGTGTTTCAGCAGCTGAAACTGGATAAAATTTAACCCTGTGTTTTATAGTGTGTGTGTTTAGAGGCACCACTAGAAGTTTTATGTCCCCTGAACATCTCTGACACAATATATAGCTATAATTTCTAGCATGTTCTCTATTTATTCTTAACTATATGTATCATATGTACAGGTATTCCCCTTATTTCTTGTGATTGTAGGGAAGCCATACATTACATAATTATAATATAATTACAATTATAGTGACTTAATTCTGTACAAAATTGTTCACATTTTCTAGTTGTACAATATACTCCTATGGGAGAAATGACTGCTAGCGTTCATATATTATATCTAGATATCAGACTATCTGGACGCAATGTAGCAGGTGGTCAAAGCAGCAGTGAAAGTAGCTAGGTTTAGGCAGAACAAAGTGGAAGGAAAACAAAATTACATTAGCCAACAAGGAACTGAAACATGAGATGAATAACATAAATGTGACATAAAGGCAAGAACAGTGCATAGCAAATATCATCCAACTGGTTTTGGATGCAAAGACAGAACCTATTATGGCATAAATGCATTCCATAACAAACAAGCCAGGCCAGCAGTAAACAAAGGTATCAGAGCAACCAAAACAACAATAAAATACCATTTGTATGATTTGCAATGTATGTGAAAATCTGATTTTACAGACTGTAAGCACCTACGTATGTCTAAAGAGGAGTTTAATGCATATCCTAGTGTGAGGGTTCTCACCTGCTCTCCTGATGGGGCAGGTTGTTAGCTGGCTGTGTCTCCTCAGGCAAAAGTGAGTGCCGTGCATCGACCAGGGGCTGGTCAGTGGTGGAGGTGGTAGAGTAGGAGGAAGAGGAGGATGTGTAGGGGACCACAGCCAGAGAAGTACTAGCTCCAGCACTGGGCGGCCCCATGCTTGAGGGATGTATGGAGGGGCAACAGACAGGGGTAGGGTAGAGCTTATCCTGTGCATCAGCTGACAGGGAGAGTGCGGAGGGGATGGGAGAAGAGGGTTCAGGCTCTTGCAAAGATTGCCCAATCTTTGACTTTGAAGGGGTTCTCAGGTTTGGGGCTACTTTTGCATGAAGGTCTTCAAAACTGATCTCAGAGGGTTTTCCTTTCACACAGTTTTCTGTTAGATGTGACAATGTGTCATCTTTTGAATACATTTGTGATGCTGTATTCAGCTCACTGTGATATTTTTGGTCTTTATCTGTGCCATTTCCAAAAGAATCTACTTGTTTATCTAATTCCAGTAATGAAGAAAGAGCTGTTTTAGTGGGCTGATAGGACAATGGTCCTTCACTGACTTCTGAAATGTTTTTAACAAGGGACAACAACTGTTCAAACTCTCTGTCTCCACTATTGTTTTGGATGTTTAGACTGCCACTGCTATTTGCTCTGGACACTCCTTTAGGTCTGAATCGTGCACTAACCACGCCCGAAAGCGACTCTGCCCGCTGAAATCTAGCTAGCTTAGCTTGTGGGTTTCCGTTGCCATCGCAATCCTCTTCTGTCTTTTTAAGATAATCAACATTTCTTGTTTTATCTTCAGGGGAATTAAAGGTTTGATTTTGTGATGACAAAGTAGCAATGTCTCTGCTGCTCAGCCTGGAGTTACCCTGAGGTGTCATGCTATTCAGCTCACATTGGCAATCTTGGCAGTCGTCTTGGCAAACTGGAGAGACTTTG
This sequence comes from Rastrelliger brachysoma, assembly GCA_024605115.1. Lineage (NCBI taxonomy): Eukaryota > Metazoa > Chordata > Actinopteri > Scombriformes > Scombridae > Rastrelliger > Rastrelliger brachysoma. The sequence continues at coordinate 14,483 of JANJYP010001101.1, read as the reverse complement.
CACAGTTTATTAGACAATGCAGATACTTCAAAGGAAGAGTTCATATCTGGTATGTAGGTATCTTTTAAAGTGAACATATCCTCGGGTGTGGTGACTGTGGTCTCCTGCTGGTAAATATCTGATATCTGTGATTCTTGTGGCACTAAACTGTTGAGGCCTCTGAAAGTATCGACCACTTCTGACTGAGAGGATCCATCGGAATCAATGAAACTAAAATCTAAATTATTTACATTCATGTTCAGATCTCCTAAGGTTAGTGAGAAAGACACATTATTGTTTATGCATATGAAATCATCTGGATTAACGATGGAAGACTCTATCTCCTCTGCTGGAGTGGATGTGACATCAGATTGAGGGGGAGCAGCAGATGATAATTTCAAAAGATCAGCAACAGTCACCTCACTATCAAGAAGCATTTTGGGTCCTGAGTTCTGACATGCAATTTTATTTCCAGCAGTCTCCTCCGTTTTCAATGATAAATGATGATTGTTAACTTTGGGCTGTACATAGTTTCCTCTGCATACACGTCCATACAAGTCTTGCTCAAATAACATCCCTCCCCAGCAGTCAGTATCATCTTCCAGAGGTTCATATTTGAATTTTTTGATCTTGTCTTCAGACAAACAACCTGGTGAAGTAACGTTTGTGGACGGCTGAGAGTGAGCACTGAGAGAATCTGAGGTCTCGCTGCTGGCGTTTGGGTCCGGTGACACACTTGGTGTCTTTCTTTTGCATTCTCCTTCTTTTCCACGATGTAGTGACGCTGCGCCAGTCTGTGACAGAAGGCAAGCTTCTTTATGGACAGCTAGCTCTTGTCCTCTGTGCAACCAGCCATCAGAGTATATTTCATTCACTGGAGTCCTTAAAAGTCTCCTTGGAGGCAAAGGTGGAGGTTCCTCTTCACGTTTCTGTAGCTCTTGTTCGTGATTATTGTTGTTAACTGGAAGATAACTATGGCTACGAGGAGATGTTGGGCTGGTTTTTAGTTGCTTCTGAGAAAGACATCCTTTAGGGGAGTTAAGCCTGCTAGAGGCAAAAGCATCAAAAGAGTCCTCCCATTCTCCTGCACTCTCCGACTTGCAGTGAGGGTTAGAGTGGTTGGGGGAGTTATGTGGTGTCGCTTTGGGTAGTAATGCAGGAAGAGATATCTGCCTAGCTACTGGCCTGGGGCGCTCCCGCTTTATGGAAGCCATATTTGTAGCATTAACATCATGAGCAGTGCTGGAAGTGCAAGGCTGCGAAGGCAGCGTAGTATAATGAAACGGGGATGAGCCAGAAGAGGAGCAAGGCGCAAAAGGAGGCGACCTCTGCGACTCTTCAGATACGAGCTCCTCAAAAAAGGGGTTGCGCTGCAAATGTGGGAGGAAAGGGTTGGAGGGGGAAATGGGTGTTGTTGAGGAGGGAGAGGAACAGGGAGTGATGGGATTAGTATGATTCCCGTCACTAGGTGAGACATGACCAGTGGGGGAGGTAGGAGAGGAGTATTGAGGGGGTACAGGGGAGCGAAGAAGGAGGGGAGGGAATACATCTGAGCTGCTTTCTACCTTAGGAGAAACTTCCAGCCTGTGGAGGAAAATAGGGCACAATAGTCCTCTTAGTTAATGACGTGCCAGGTTACCAAACGGGGAACATCTTTCTTACATAAACAGAAAAGACAACCAAAATATTAGTTGATATTCCACAAAAAAGTGGGACTTTTGTGCTCACCTAATGTCAGTCTTTAAACATGAGTAGGTATAAAAGTGGCCAAATGATATAATTATGGAAACTACAATACAAATTAAATCAAAGAAGCAAAGCACATTTGCAAAATAATCAAGCAGAAAATAAATAATGCATCATAGCCATTCAGGACCATTTGCATTGGCAGCTCATCTGTTGGGTGAGCTCATATCAACATGGAATGATTCTCGCTGCATCCTTAGGCACTTAAAACATTTTTTACACCACAGTGACATTGTATCTTTAATAAGAAAAAATAGACACACACTGAAAAATAAAATTGAAATGCTCAAGTGCTATTTGATGAAAACATAGAATGAGATGATGATACAGCATGGTTGTAAAATGGAGAAAAGTATGAGCTAAATCAATTCCATTTTCAAATGAGCAGGTAGCAGAGCAAACACTGAACTCAGAACACCCAACTGAATACAGGCCTCCTATGTGCCCGTTGTTGTGTCTGGACAGGAAGTGCATGCATCGAACACGCCCGGAGGCAAGCCTGTCAATGACCCTGACTTACCTTGGTTTGTTCTGGGAGTCACCGGAGCCAAACCAGCCTCTGAGCCTCCCTTCGGATGACGCACTAGCCTGGTTCACGTCTGACTTAGCCGGGAGAGAATCACTCCTCCCTCCAGAGAATAATGTCTTTCTTAGTTTCCTCCCTTTATCGGATGAATCGGCAGCAGAGGAGAGCATTGGCAACGCTGCCCCCGTCTGAGCTTCCTGAATTGAAAACGACGACATCTGAGCTTCCTTTTCTTCTTCCCTTTCGTCTTTCTTCATCTTATCAAAGGACCAGCGTCGGCCCTCAGCAAAGGAACTTCTGTCTTCACTTCGCTTGGTAAGGTTCTGCAGTGAACGAGAGAGTGGGGAGCATTTCTCCAGCAGGACCAGCTTTGACGGAAGGGCGCCTGAGCTTTTTGGAGTTGATGGCTCGGAGTCATAGACGTGACTTCCATTTATACACAGGGAAGACTTGGACTGAGTCATGGTTTGACCCTTGAGAGACTCCACAGTAGTAGTTGCTCGAGGGAAGGCTGTTGTGATCTTACTAGCTTCATCGCTGAAGGCTCGCTTGTGTGTCAAAACCTTTGTGGTGTGCTGGCTGGTGAGCACTATTGGAGTAAAGAAATGGGTTGTGAGGAATAAGATAACATGCTCTGTGTTTACATTCTGTAAATCTGAGGGGGTTATTGAATCCATGCACAGTTTGAGGAGCATGATACTTAATACCTTGCAGTTGTGTTCTGCCTTAAATCAACTTGTTTACCAAATTGCTGATGCATCAGCATGGCTCATATTAGCTTCTTGCACATATATTGGTAGTGTTGTTGGCAGATATGTAACCATATATTGCAGTACATAAATGTCAACAATATATTCACAGTAGACCCATTTGTGCATCCCATGACATGCAGTACAAAGCTGATTAAACATCTCTACTACTTAAATGTAATGGGTCATCAATGGATTATCAAAAATGTTTTTATGTGTTATGCTAAAAGGCAAATGGATCAGCTGATCTACTGTTTGCTTATTTTTAAAATTCAAACACTGGTATTAATATCAATCTCAAAGTCTATTCTTGGTTTTCACCTGTTAGTGGTGGTGGTGTAAGCAATGTGTATATAGTGCACCCCAAAGGTTAATTATTTATTTCTAATTCTAATTTTTATGACGTTGCATTTGTTGATCTTTATTTCTGGCCATCTTGTCTTGGTAAAACGTGATTTATTAATAGTCACCAGCTTCCATGCCCATGCACACAAATGGTTTTGAAGCCTACCTTTTTTGGCTAAATCTGCCTCTCCATAGTGGGTGTCCACTCTCACTTTGCTTGTGTAGATGGGTGAACTGGGAGGATCTGTCAGCAGGCCAAGACTGGGTGGAGGGCCAGGGTTATCGCTGGCAATGGAAGAGATACTGCTATCTGAAGCCAGTGAGGAGCATGACTTGGTATCAGATGACTTGCGCAGCCTTCCTTTGAAAAAATCTTTCACCTTACTCTTCTTCTCCTCTGCTATCTCTACATCTCGTGATTCCACCATTCCTCCACTCTCCTCTCCAAACGGCTGCGCGAGGGATCCCGACAGGGCAGCGTAGCGGCCTGGCACAATGGCAGAGGAAGACTCGACGTCCCACCTCTTTTTCCCTGTGACACGATCCTTGAGCTTGCCAAAAGCAGAGCGTGGTTTGTCCTTCATGGTGAGATCGAACATACTGGCTGTCATGTTGTTGCGTGTGAACTGGACTGTCACCTGAAGCTCACCACGTTCCTTTTCCTTTCTTCCTGCCTTGGAGTTGAGCTTGAACCATCTGGAACAATAAAAGAAAAGAGATAGTTAATATCCACGAAGGGACAATGAATCATATATTACAGCCTTAAATGAATGCAGCATGAATATGACTCAAAACTCTCTAATTTTCACTATTTACATGACTGGTTGAAATCTAACCATCTATAATTCATGGCAGTCCTCCCTTGGACTCACCACAATACTGCATTTTCATGTTCATATATCCTGACTTTTCAAAACTACAGGAATTATACAGCCATTCAATTTTATTTTCAGTTCTAAAATAATAACTCTCCTTCAACACCTAATGCACTGCTCTGCTTCCAAGACCCAACACAAAACAGTAAAGCACCACCAGATCAATGTTGCATTCACTTATTGACTATTGTCAGAGGTCAATTAGAGGTCATTAGAGCAATAACCTTTACTACACACTCCAAACAAGTATAAACACTATGTGATGGATGGGCGCACCTGCAACCACTGACCCCAACTCACATACATCTTCTTACTCACTCCACTTAGATCCTTTCCTCTGTATCTGTTTAGCTGTTAATAATAATAATAATAATAATAATAATAATAATAATAATAATAATAATAATAATAATAAATTAATTAAATGACCAGAATATCTTAAGTGTAATATTATCCCAAGTGTAATACTAAGCTTAAAACAGAGGTTTCATGTGTTATCAGGCCATCTGCTGAGACCAAATGAACAACAACAAAAAACATTGATTTCCTTTTGGCAATGCTCTTGACATATTACATAATCTGGAAATACTGTTTGGGGGCTCGTATTCAAAATTGGACCACTGTGTTTGACAACAAACTGCTCTACAAGCTCCAAAGCAGGAAATCACATCCTAAATTCCTGCAGGTCCACCCACCTACACCTGGCGTAGACACAGACAATATATGGAGTCAACCAATGAAATCCTCTCTCTGTTCCTGCCACTTTAGTCTTTGGACTGGACTGTAGAAAATGTTGTTGAGCCAAAACTAACAGCAGGAATTCAGTGTGAGTTTCACTCAGCGTAGAGAGAGAAGAGAGGGCGGAGGGGCCACAATTAAAGCCAGATGTTCCATATTGCTTTACTCTACTCTGCTCGTGGTGGAAATGTCTCACATATTATTGGTGAGTTGTTACATCACCTGTGGCACACTGTCACTGAGTGCCTCAGAGTCTCATGATCAGGCAAATTAGATTTCAGCCACAGTAAGAACTTCAAGATGGCCTGTCCAACTTATGTTTAAAGCATGTAGCTCAGTTGTGCTAGAGATCCTAAGTTTGACTATTTCATGAGCTGCAAAGAGCCAATCTCCATCCAGTTAGCTAATAAAACATAAAATGACTAATCTGAACGCTTGTGCGGTTCAGGTTGTTGTACAAGTGCCTGTGAAAAACAAATATGGAAGGAAAATGACTCCTCTGATATCTAAATCAGTTATTTGGAATACGATATAATGCTGAATATGTATACTTCTGTATTATTTACTAATTACTCTAAGGTTATATGTCATTTAAAGGAGTTTATTACAGATTTATTGTATAGAAAATACTGTAGGTAAGCTATAATAAAAGCCTGTGTTTATAAACAGCATACATTGTCTGCACTGATGTTTGTTGTTTATTTTGAAAAGTGTTACTAGGATGTCAGAAAAGTAGACTATAATGGTTTTTTAACTGAATACACTTAGGGTCAGTTGCAGTTAATTACATAAAATAAGCATAGTAACACAATTCAGTGAGTAGTTTTACTGACTAATGTTACTCCTTTCAAATATATCAGCATATATAGCAGAAAGGTCCAAAACACAGCAAGTGACACATTCTACTATGTCTTTCCTCTTTTACTTGGTTCTTTGCTATTAGTGATTGAGGGTCAGCTGAGCCAGCAGGGTTTTTGGCCCCAACAGCAGCTCTATATCTGAGGAAGCTTGTACAGAGTAACAAAAACTCAAATGTACTGTGTAAGAAAGGTGAACTCCCTGTCCAGTGTCAATCAGTGGATGACTTCAATTCCCACAATCCAAATCTTATTTTCATCATCTCAGTGAACAGATACTTGTTTTCTTTCACTTTTTATTAGACTATGTAAAGACCATTGTGTGTGTGTGTTTGTGTGAGACAGTTACATTTTTACTCATTATGGTAAACCTAAATCACATAGTAAACACTAAACTGCACATTTTCAGTCATGGTTAATCACCTCTGATGTGTAACTTCCTCACTATAAGTGCCCTAGCTCACCATTCATTATAATATATGCATTATTTTGAGGAAACGTAGTCTTGGATGGTCAATGCTTTTATCATGACTTTCTACCGCCCTGGAATTTTCAAAAGTGGAAAGTTGATATTTCTATCTGACCATGGAAGATATAGATATAGAAATCTCTAAAAGCCACAACTATATACTAAATTGGCCACAAGATGAATAAAAAATGGCACAATGTCCTAATTGTCTCTTCCATGTTCTATGACTAAGCATCAAATAATTTGCTCAGTGCTAAGGGGACATGAGTGTTAGGTAGTATTTCCAAAAGTAAAAAATACCAATTGTTACATGCTGTAGTTTTTGGTGCTCTATGTGTTAGAGGGGAGAATGTGTACTGTGCATAAGGCTTGAGTTCTTTTGGGGGGCGGTTACAGCTAAAATCATTACTTTCCCCACAGCTGAAACTGCATCTCACTGTGTTACTATGCAATGCATTGTGGGATGTACTGCTAAAGTAACCTACTAATGGATATCTATGCAGGGGGGCAGAATTTTATGACTCCATATGCATTTAGGATTTAGTCATTGTTAGTTCTCTAAACCCTGTGTCATCCTGCAAACAAAACAACAGCTGAAGTCACTGATGGAGTCTGATGTGTCCATCCTCTGTTTGATCAGAGAAACCATCAGAGGATCATCAGTGATATCAGCCGCTGGTGTTTTGAAGTGGAGATCAGCACATGGCTGAGAGGCAGGGACAATATCAAAACCAGCTGCAATGATTAAATTATTTAGATTTTTTTTAAATGCTGGCAAAGTGAAGCGCTTCCAGTATAGGCTACAGAATTAACTTAACCATTGACTGTTATAAAACATGACACATTACTTCTATCTTAAATGTGAGCACTTCTCTTCATTTACTGTCATACGCTGCGTAAAAAAAAACGAAACCCAAACACCACCTACTCATCTCTTGGACACATTCCGTCCTGAAAGATCTTATCAAGTGGGATGATGGTTTGACCAAGAAACACGTCAAGTCCTATGAGCACCCGGTGCATGACAGTGAGGACCAGGTCCCCGCACCCCGGGGGATGGCCGCTCCGGCCGCCGTCCTCCAAGATGCCTGGCAGCAGCTCGAAACAGCACTCCTCGTTCCACTCCGGTACAGCCGCCTTCTCTACCAGTCCAGTGGTGTACTTCTCCTTCCCCACCTGGATGATGGTGTAGAGGTAGCGACTGCCGTGCTTGCCCTTGGTTCGCAGTCCTCTTGCGCGGAGGACGGTGACATTGACATGAGTGGGCACCCATCGCTGATCATCGTCCAGATCTATCAGTGACATCATCTTGCACCGCGAGACAAGGGTATTGGTTATATGTGCGTGTGTCCCCTGATAATGGTGGCTTCACTCAGTCGCGTGTCTCCTCAGTTGATTGGGATCATCCCCTTTCACGTTGCGCCACACTCTCAGTGCTGCGCAAAAATACCTCTGCAGAATTTCTCCAAAGTCCGCCGAGCCTCTGAGGGTTTACCCGAGGTCAGTTTCCAGACAGCACACCGGGCCTATGTTAAACTTGAACCTCTGCATGCCATTCCTAAATCCAATCAATGCAGACCAAGTTAGGCCAGCTGCGTGCAGAAATCATCTTAAGTCCATCCTCTGCATACGTCGCATCAGTAGTTGAGTGTCCGGGATCTGCTCATTGTGCTCGCGGCCCGCCCTCCTCCACAAAATCCAGGCCCGCATACAGGGAGAGAGATGCCGCAGAATTAAAGAGAAACACCCAACAAACAGATCAGACGCCCTGCTCCACCGACACACAGATGATACAGGCTGCTGTGGACGGAGCTGAACAGCACGACAGAAGAAAATAAAATGCAGTTAGTAGAGTTTCTTTGCTCCACCCTCCATGAAAAGTAAACATTATTCAAGTCATCTTAAAATTATTTGATTTCATAAACTACAGTGTTCAACCATCTGCATTCCTCTAAGCAGCATGCAGTGATAGTTAAGTGTAAGGAAACAATCAGACATGATGGAAAAGACAAATCAGACAAATTAACTGAACAATGTAAAACACGTTAAAATAATTTAATCTTGGTTAATTGTCTCTTAAGGGTTACGAGTTTAATTTATAAAAACACAGCCTGTGTGGTGCGTGTGTTACACTTTTTGGTGAGGACTCTCATCCCACATTTAGGCCCACGGTATAAATCATTTATATTGATATTGTCTTGAATTGAGCTTCTACAGACGAACTACAGCAGACATCCTCGCAACTACAACTCCATCTAGTGGAAAACAGCAGAAATTCACTATGATGGAAATGACATAAAATAGAGCAACGACATCCCAGTTTGAAGACTCGTGGGTTGTTTTTTTTTATTTTATTTATTTAAACTTTAACCATGACACGGTTACTCCGAGCAGCTGAACAGAAATTGTAAAATCAACTCTGAGTCCGTGATGAATGAAACAAGCATCCATCAATTAAGGTCCAGATAAGGGAATCACTATGGCAACAGGTAAATAAAAGGCAGACCCCCAGAAATATCGATGCGTGTGTATGGACGATGTATGTATATCCCTGTCAGAACAAGGAAAAATTAAAAATAAAACAACAACGTGTTGTTCAATGTTGTCCATTGATTATTAATCATTTACCAGACTATCAGGATGGTAAAGTGGGGAAATCTGACTGTGACGTTATATTAGCCTACATAGATTTGTTCACCTTTAATCTACCAAAACTGGAGGCAACAAATGAAGTTGAAAAATAAAAAATATAGAGATCAAAGACAGACAATGAGCTGACAGTCTGATCCAGTAGATATGTGTTTGCTGATTTGCACTTGAAGTTAAGCTACAGATTTTAAACTTTTAGACATCTATCTGTATCTTAGTTGAAGTAGCAGGGACTTTGTATTGCAAATCATTCAGTTCTTCTTGTCTCACACTGCAATATTAAGTTTTCATAGCTTCAATAACATCTGCACATTGACACAAGGTAGTCCGGTGTTCTACCCAAAAGAAAATATTAACTCTTAAACTGTTTAACTGATAAATATTACTAAATAAATGATAATGTGAATGTGTGAATTCTCCGGGCTGTGTAATGATTTAACCACTACAGTTATATGTTTTTAATAATTCCTTCTTCACTGCTACATGTATATTTGTATTTGGCATGCCTGGATCTTTTCTTATTATTGGGGAGTGTGAACAATCTCAACATGAGTGATCGAGTTAATTATTCACCGATCCTACTTGTCTAAAGCTTCATGTCAATTTTCTAAATTTAAACTGAGATCACACATTATATACAATAAACAGTTCAGTACAGGAGCTGCTCTATCAAACTGACAGCTGTTTTGTCACAGTGTTAAAACAGAAGACACGCAGAGGTTTTATTCTGATCTGAGGTTGAATTCACACTGTGTAATATTTGAGTGTGAAGGCAAAAACCAGAAATGACAGATGCACATAAAAGGGGTAACTTTTGATAGTAAAGAAAATGTATTCTGTGTGTCTGTGAAGGAGTCCTATAAAGTTTGAGAAAAGTGTCATCACTGGTATAGACTTATAGGCTGGAAATCCCCACTTTTCAACAGAAAGCTTATGTTACAAAGAATTTTGAAAGCTGTTGATATTTAGCGATCTGTCTAAGAGGTACAACAAAGTGATCAAGTTGCAGTATCTCTCAACATATATTTGGGATTGAAAGTCTGAATCTATCAGGAACTTCTTGACCATTCAGCTTCAAATCTGTGTCTTGCAAGTCCCCCAACTGTATGTATGTCATCATTGGAGTAACTCTTTAATTATGACCTATATTCTTAAATCTACACTAAGGCTGCAACTAACTACTATTTTACTTCAACAATTATTTTGAATATTATTTTCTCAGTCATTCATTCTGTCCAAAAAAGTGTGAAAATAGTGAAAAATTCTGTCAGAAGATCAACAATCATATATGTATGACACAAAATTCTTAAAATCTTAACATTCATGAAGTTCCAACAAGCAAATGTTTCCTTAGAAAATGATCTAAATAGTGGCAGACTTATTTTCTGCAATCTGCTATCATTGAAGGTTTACTTTACACAATCATTATTTTTTTTTATTCATGCAGGAAGAAACAAAACAATTTGATTTGTGATAAACTTACTGAAAGAGGTATTTGTTGATGGGAGGGGTCGCTCTCTTCTGTGTACGTCTGATAAAGACCTTCCTCTTAGTCTCATAGTCTCTTTGTCAGATGCTGTCTTGCTAATGACCATGTTTAGGAAAATTATGGATCACACCCAGTGGTGGAATCTCACAAAGAACATTGACTCAAAGTACTGTGAATACAATAGTGAGTTACTTCGGTACTTTTTTTGTGCAATGTTATACTTCTACTTCTACTTCACCTTCACTTCCTCACCTTTTTTTAAGACTGGAAATTTTGCATGTTTTTACATCAATACAGTTATTTAAAAGCTACATTGTCTAATTACTTTGCAGATAACTTGACTTCCTGAATGAATGCATCAGTAAAGATGCTTTAGTTATAACGTTCAACAGCATACTGTACTCCTAAAAGGACAGATTTTATGCATAATGAGTTCTTTTACTTATGCTTGAAGAACATCGTGCTGTTCACATTTCAGCTTGTTCTTTCACTTAACCCAAAAATACCAAATACTGACTAATTCATGTGATTTTTCTACAACATAAAAAGAAATGGTAAATAAACATCATCCTCCTTTATTCTGCTTATTCTTACCCCCTTAAAACAGCTCCAACAATCATTTTAAGAACACACATTTAGGATAGATTCAAAATCAGCTTCAGTGCTTACTTTATTATAAATTAAAAAACCAACATAAACTATTAGATTTGTAAAAATCCGACTGATGTTTCACAGTGTTGATAACAGCCACTTTGAGGGTAAAGGAGTAAACACAAATAAACGCTCACACTCAGAACAGTACACAACGACAGAATCCAACTGCTTTAAGGTTTCTGTGGCACTTTTCTACTTGGCTTCTTAAGAGAGACGTGGTATTTCAAGAACACCTCACACAATACTGTACTTTATATTACACATTTACACAGCACTGTCGACGTGGCAACTGGCCTAAAAAAAATCAGATACATTCAAACGTAGAAAACAGTGTCATGAAGTGATGTCATTAAGTGCCAAGTGAAATAAATACAAAGTCATTAAATAAACATTAATGAATGGTGTACTCACTGAAGGACTGTTTCACCCACAATGAGACACTTAAAAGTGCACATAAGAAAGAAAGTTCTTCATTTCTGGTTGGGCGAACACATCATTTTCTAGAAGTGAATGTTTTCTCAGTGTAAAAGAAAAAAAAATTCCACTTTGTAATTTTAGGTTGAGAAAGAGCAACCCGCATTGTGATAACATGACTTCTAACACATAAAGCTTTAACACTTTACACTGTGGAGGTCTTCCGTCAAATTTAAGGCATTATTATATGGCAGCTGCCTTAAATAAAAATATGTAACGTCCATCCAGCCCAGGTCAAAAAGTCTTCTCATATCACTGCAACACTGTTTGTAAAATACAGTAACTTCAGTTGGTTAAACAGAGATCACAGTTGTATTCTAATAAGACTTTTTCCCTACGATGACTGAAATCTATGACAAGGCAAAAAAAAAAAAACATTTTATGAAAGAAAAGGCAGACATTTAGATAAATCTTTTTTTTTTTAGTGTTCCTGTTTTTTCTTCAAATCTGTGTTCTTCTATTGCAATATTGAAATTACATGGAGCACATTCATATTTAAATCAATGTTGGGAGACCTCTTGTAACATTTGCAAATTTGACGATTGTTGCCAGGTTAATTATCTGTGAAAATGTAACATAGAAGTATTAGAGAAAGAAATAAAAACCTTTGGTTGAAGTTGCACCAGAAAACAAATAAATAATTACCCAGTTTTAAGATGTTTTGAATATTACATTGAGCAAAAGATTGTTATTAGTGCACAACTCCATGCACCCATCCAATACAATATGACATTATTTATATACTTTAAAGAAGTTACACACCCAAATAAATTGGCTTTGTCTTTTTTTGCACCACATTGCTACTTGGTATTGGCCAATATGCAAGTTCAGGTAAAGGAAAAAAATGGTCTGCATACATCACTAATTTTAGGTTTTTAGTGCTGTAAGAATTTCAAAACAAGATGGATGGATAAGCATTGATCAAAAACTTTCAACCTGATGAGTTGTACAGGGAAGCGCTGTTGCTACACATTGGAAAGACTTGTTTTTAAAATGCACTTTTTTGAGACATAGAACACATCAGAATTGGTTCAAATAAAGAAAAAATAGGAATGCAAAGTGCAAAACTACAGGTAACAAAACACGACTCGTTAGCTCTACAAACCTTTCTCAGAGGCACTCCTGTAGAGGGTGACAATTAAAGGTGTTTTGTCATAATCACCAGTCATACAGAATTTAATGCAAAAATAGAAATGCTACTTTCTATGAGGGAGGTGATGGTGGGTGTAATGATAATGATNAAGGTGTTTTGTCATAATCACCAGTCATACAGAATTTAATGCAAAAATAGAAATGTTACTTTCTATGAGGGAGGTGGGTGTAATGATAATGATGAATATACAGTAAGTCTCTGTTTTGGAAATGTGATTTTAACCTGGGCTACATTAACACAAANTGGATATACAGTAAGTCTCTGTTTTGGAAATGTGATTTTAACCTGGGCTACATTAACACAAAGAGCTTCCTGATGGCATATAATCTTTCTATAATAACTTCTAAAAAACAGAACAAACATAAAACACTAAACTATAGAAAAAGTAGCAAATGGAAGACTCAAATTTTGTGTAAAATTGAAAACACCATTCAAGAATCAAACTTTGACTAAATAAAATATAGGTATAAAAATGGCAAAAAGCTAAAAAACTATTGGAAAAGAGGACTGTATTCATATTCTGTGATAAACCTCCTCTGGAATGTTTTTCTTCACTGTGTAAAGTGACAGGATAAGGTCAGCGTTTTGGGATATGTTGTGTTACAGCTACATTTCAGGCATCTGACTCCAGTCTCTCCTTTAACCTCAGTCCGACTGGCCGTTCTGACAGCTTTTTAAATACAGTTCGTCCTGCGACAAGTGTCCATCAAATGCGTCCATGTAGAGGCTGCTTGTGCTGCTGCCACTGCCGCTGCTGCCCAAGAATGTGCCGACAGCACGGCCCTGGCGAGCGTGGCCAACTGCATCACTGAAAACTTTGTTGATCTGCTCCTCTGAAGGCATCCACCAGTCTGGGTTTGAGGCACAGTGCATCCGGATGAACTCTGAGTAAAAGATTGTAATTTTAAAAAGATTAGTACGCATAACAACATAAGAATACATTATTATTAGTATTAGGATTAATAAGAATACATTACATTTGTATCAGGGGTGTACCAGCATCAGTTTTGAGGATGATAGCAGATATAATTTTAAAGTGAATGCACTGACTATTGATATTTTAATGATATTTTATGTCAATATTCAATAACCATTAAAACATCAGCGACAGAATCAGCGACAGACAGACAGACAGANAGATAGATAGATAGATAGATAGATAGATAGATAGATAGATAGATAGATAGATAGATAGATAGATGCTGTCATTAAGATTATTTTTAAAAATGCAGAGAGTAATTAGTACTATCATTAGTGGTGTTTATGATTGGCAAAATTTGCTTAAAAATCCCAAAAATACAGCAATGGACAGCCAGTCTGTGTATACAGGCCAGTTTTGAAAAAAGGAAGCCCATGCACAGTGCTGTGGAGAAGAGGAGGGGGGAGCGCAACTGTAGGAACTCAGTGATGAAGGAAGAAGGGGAGTGCTAAGTTTGAGGCTACTATGAGTGCCTAGTATCTAGTCCTACTAGAAATTGGCAAAGGATGAAGAGTTTTTGATGATGTCAGCAGGTCTGGCAAGCTCAGCAGATTTTGCCCTATAAATAGGACCCTGAAACAAAGAGATTTTGTGCCACTATGTAGGTTCTTTGGATCTACGTATTGGCTCCAGGTTTTTTGTTTGGCCGGATGAATCAATCTTTACTGCCCTGCAACTCTGTTTATTTCTGGTGATTTTTGTAAACTCAGAGCAGAGTTTATGAACATCGATCTTGAGTCTAATTCGACTTTAAAATGTTTTAAATTTATTACTCTTCATCACTGCCTCGACTTGGTAATC